>JALPQI010003531.1:0-86036 GCA_025490895.1 Thaumatotibia leucotreta | reverse complement strand
ACTCCCTAGGGGAATTTCACTTTTCTATTACTCCCGCTATGCATGCAAGCAATGGCGCGCTTAGGCAGCAAGTGTGATGAAAAAGTCAAAGTGTTCTTACGGTGGAACGTCAAAACAGCATGACATCAGTGCCCTTGAGTAAACAGGAACTTGGGTCGATACGTCTGCCAAAGCTGACTTATGCGTCTCCTAAAGTACTATTCGCATGAAACGAGCCGGCTGAGACAAATTTGAAGAGACGTCGCGACCAGTCTCCTGACATCATCACCTGTTTCCACGTGGTAGTCTAAACCTTTTTCCCGAGTGAGGATGTAAAAGTCAAAGAATTCTTACCGGTGGTACGTCAAACAGGAACTTGGGCAGGTACATCTGCCAAAGCTGACTTGGCGTCTCCTAAAGTACTATTCGCATCAAACGAGCGGGCTGAGATAAATTTGAAGAGACGTCGCAACCGCTCGCCTCCGGACAACATCATCTATTTCCGCGTGGTTTTTTCCGAGAGAGGATGTAAAAGTCAGTGTTCTTACCGGTGGAACGTCAAACAGCATGACATCAGTGCCTTTGAGTAACAGGAACTTGGGCCGATACGTCTGCCAAAGCTGACTTAGCGTCTCCTAAAGTACTATTCGCATCAAACGAGCCGGCTGAGAGAAATTTGAAGAGACGTCGCTACCAGTCTCCGGACAACATCACATATTTCCACGTGGTAGTCTAAACCTTTTTCCCGAGTGAGGATGTAAAAGTCAAAGAATTCTTACCGGTGGAACATCAAACAGGAACTTGGGCAGGTACATCTGCGAAAGCTGACTTAGCGTCTCCTAAAGTACTATTCGCATCAAACGAGCGGGCTGAGAGAAATTTGAAGAGACGTCGCGACCAGTCTCCGGACAATATCACCTATTTCCACGTGGTAGTCTAAACCTTTTTCCCGAGTGAGGATGTAAAATTCTAAGAATTCTTACCTGTGGAACGTCAAACGGGAACTTGGGTAGGTATATCTGCGAAAGGTGACTTAGCGTCTCCTAAAGTACTATTCGCATCAAACGAGCCGGCTGAGATTAATTTGAAGAGACGTCGCGACCAGTCTCCGGACAAAATCACCTATTCTCGCGTGGTTTTTTCCGAGCGAGGATGTAGTCAAAGTGTTCTTACCGGTGGAACGTCAAACAGCATGACATCAGTGCCCTTGAGTAACGGGAACTTCGGTCGATACGTCTGCCAAAGCTGACTTAGCGTCTCCTAAAGTATTATTCGCATCAAACGAGCCGGCTGAGACAAATTTGAAGAGACGTCGCGACACTCGCGACCAGTCTCCGGACAACATCACCTATTTCCACGTGGTAGTCTAAACCTTTTTCCCGAGTGAGGATGTAAAAGTCAAAGAATTGTTACCGGTGGAACGTCAAACAGGAACTTGGGCAGGTACATCTGCCAAAGCTGACTTAGCGTCTCCTAAAGTACTATTCGCATCAAACGAGCCGGCTGAGATAAATTTGAAGAGACGTCGCGACCAGTCTCCGGACAACGTCACCTATTTCCACGTGGTAGTCTAAACCTTTTTCCCGAGTGAGTATGTAAAAGTCAAAGAATTCTTACCGGTGGAACATCAAACAGGAACTTGGGCAGGTACATCTGCCAAAGCTGACTTAGCGTCTCCTAAAGTACTATTCGCATCAAACGAGCCGGCTGAGATAAAATTGAAGAGACGTCGAAACCGCTCGCCTCCGGACAACATCATCTATTTCCGCGTGGATTACACCTTTTTTCCGAGCGAGGATACAGTCAAAGTGATCTTACCGGTGGAACGTCAAACAGCATGACATCAGTGCTTCGAGTAACAGGAACTTGGGCCGATACGTCTGCCAAAGCTGACTTAGCGTCTCCTAAAGTACTATTGGCATCAAACGAGCCGACTGAGATAATTTTGAAGAGACGTCGCGACCAGTCTCCGGACAATATCACCTATTTCCACGTGGTATTCTAAATCTTTTTCCCCAGTGAAGATGTAAAAATCAAAGAATTCTTACCGGTGGTACGTCAAACAGGAACTTGGGCAGGTACATCTGCCAAAGCTGACTTAGCGTCTCCTAAAGTACTATTCGCATCAAACGAGCCGGCTGAGAGAAATTTGAAGAGACGTCGCTACCGCTCGCCTCCGGACAACATCACCTATTTCCGCGTGGTTTTTTCCGAGCGAGGATGTAATAGTACATTGTGCATCAAGGGAAGTAAGTACGGAATTACTAAAGAGAGTGTTAGAAGCCCGACGCCGTTAGCCGGAGGGCTTTTATGACTCGAGTTAGTATTCCGCTTACCGACCGTGATGCATACAATGTTTTTCATCACACTTGCCGACAAAAAAAGTTTAAAAATAACATTATTAAATGACGTACTTACATTTCTACACCGTGTTTTTATTGATTTCCGTTAAATTGGACAGATTACTTGAGACATTAATAGAAGTTGCCTGGTACATCGCCTTTTTTAATTTCGTAAAAAAATCTTTTTTTTCGTTTTCATACATAATAATTGTAATGGCAAGGGTGATAGAACCTTAAGAATAAGATCTCAGGCGACTGACGGCTGCTGACGGCACATGTCAAAATAAGTAACATTAGGATGTAATAAAGGTTGCAATACACTTGTTCAGTCATTACTCAATAACCGTAAGAGTTAAGATACTAGTTTCTTAGAGAAATTGATTATTTTTGACCTAAATAAGCTTCCCTTAAATTTAACGGAAATCACTAAAAACACGGTGTATTACTTTCTAGGGAATTTCACTTTTCTGTTACTCCCGCTGCGCGCGCAAACAATGGCGCGCTTAGGCAGCAAGTGTGATGAAAAAGTCAAAGTGTTCTTACCGGTGGAACGTCAAACAGCATGACATCAGTGCCTTTGAGTAACAGGAACTTCGGTCGATACGTCTGCCACGGTTGCGCGCCGCATAGCACACCTTCATGCACCCAGCCCATGTATTCGATGCGCTCGCCTACTGCTAGTTGGCGGTTGAATAGTTTCATCTGAAACGGAATATTTTTATGTCAGATTTGTTTGGTGGTATAGCCACGATATGGTCTCAATCGCAACAAGTTGGGGTCTGACGATGAAGAAATCGGTTGAAGCCAGGTTTTTTTGTTATTCTTTATTTTATTCCGTTACCGCGAGGATCACACATGAAATAAAAGTATGAAAACAGATAAACTCGCGTATATTAACTACTTTAACTTCATTCCGACGTTTCGAACACTTTACAGGGTTCGTGGTCTGCGGATGACATCCGTTTTCATTGTTTTATTTCAAGTGTTACGTAAGTTAGCCATACTAACTATTATAGTGTGTATTCTGTCTAGCAGTTTGGCAAAAAGAAATTCGATTTCTACTTTTATACTATTTTACATTCTACGATAATTACTTTTTGGCTAACTCTGCTGTCCAGAAATTTTTGGCGGTAGAAAAATACATAAAATTTAATCAATATAGGCGCGTATTGTTGATCACTCATAGAAAATTCGACATTTGTCATTTTTCACTGCCAAAAGTTGGTACACAAAATTTAACTTCATAACTATACCTCGATATTTTTCTAGCAGGAACGAGAGATTGACCAAATTAGACATCGACATAACTGTTATCGATAAGTCATATTGTAGTCGATTAATAAATTTAATAAAAAAAAATGCCGTAGCTTAGAGATAAATTACACGAATGCAAATCATACTGAAAATGATACATAATTTTTTTTCATATCTTGTATTTAGTACCCATGAAAATTGCAAAGATTAATAAAATATACTCTAAAGCCATAGGAAATTATTAATATGAAATATAAGATATTTAGAACAAAGCCTAGATGGGTCCTGTATTTCTTGGTTACCTGTTTTTGCGGAGTTAGCATTTTTATGAGAGCAGGATGAACTCATCGATAGCAGTTATGTCGATGTTTAATTTTGTCAATCTCTTGTTCTTGCTAGAAAAATATCGAGGTATATTCATAACACTAAAATTATGATAGTATTTTTTTTTCACTAAAGGTCTATTGTACATTTTTTAGTAAGCGACCCCTATCCCGTATATGGGTGCCGAACCACTAATCTAATGTAGGTACATACCTGTAAATTGGTAAGGCCAACGATGTTGTCAGATATGCTCTTGAGCCACTGCGAGAGCGCCGCTGGGTCTTCGGCGTGGATGACTCCGGTCGTCATTTGTGGTCGGGCTCCGCGCACCTGCCAATGTAGTCATTTATGCAACTAAATAAATAAATATGTCGGAGATATGAGTTACTAAATCTAGAAAACGATAAGCAATGTTTTGCTTGGAGTGGTCTTTGCTTGGTCCATGCAGGTTTGCAGGTAGATGATACCAACCTATGAACAGGTGGCTGGTGACCTGACAGTATAAAAGGTCACAACTGCAGTGTTCATCAATTCATTCCCGTGTTAGACATAGAACGATTCACTCTTGTCTTGTTATGTGAAGGGTTTACATTCTTACGAAGGAAGTTATTTCTATGGGGTATGCATCCTATGCATGGACGCAAGCTTAGAACTCTCCATTCGTTTTCTACTACTGCGTAGATGCGTAGATACAAGATTCTGTAACGAGTAACAAGTAGCTAGGCCTCTTAGCTCGGCTGTCATTAGGGTTCCCGATAAATAAATATCTCGGGACATCTTACACAAATCGACCTAGTCCCACGGTAAGCTCAATTAAGGCTTGTGATGCGGGTACCAAGCGATGATATATATAATAGATAGATACATATAGATACTTAAATATATAGACAGCCATGACCAAGGAACAAATATTTGTGATAAATAAATTCACAAATAATGCCCTCGCCGGGATTCGAACCCGGAACCTCCAGCTTCGTAGGCAGGGTCACTACCAACTAGGCTACAGAGGCTCACATGACATGAGGCAATGTAGTCATTTATGCAACTGTCACGTAATAAGCGTTTTTAGTACAGATGGTGCCTTTTTTACGCGCTAGTGCGAGAAGTGGCTCATTTTACGTCAGGTCCAAAACTTCGGAGGGCCATCTGCACTAAAAAACGTCGTACGAGACACGTGCAAAAAGAAAATTCGTAACTCGTGTCGATTTTTAAGACAGCGCCACTCGTTTCGGATTTCTTGTTTTCCGCACTTGTGTCGAAATGTACTATTTTAGAATAGAGGGTCGCTGTTACGAAGCGAGACGTAGTCGAGTTTTGGAATAATAGACTTAGAATTTTGAGGGCCAATAATGAACTGTGTAAGTCGATTCACCAATCCGAATGAAATGAATGATATCTGTCATTATGTGTAGGCGCCCAGATAAACGAACCTGTATCTACTGTGATTTTTAGATAGGTACACACATGAAAGCTTTCTGTTACTTATTTTTGGTGAAACGACTTATAGCATAAGTACATTTTCTACAATAGTATCATAAATAAAATTTTAACATTTCATCAGTGGCACAATGAAATTCTCGTTTATCTCCTTCAAAGTAAAATAAAAAAAATGCATGCAACGGTATATCATTACAGCAACGCTAAGCGATGTTCATTGTTCCTGCGGATTATCATGAATAATGTTAGAAAGTAAAGTTTTTCTAAATATTGCCATCAGACATTGAAGTGCTGAAGTAAAACAAATAATAGTAGGTATATCCAGGGCGGTAAGCACGGTATTAGGTAGGTATCAACGAGTGTTAAAGATCCGACGCAGGTCTTTTAATTACTTGAGTTTGTAATCCGTTTACCGACCGTGATGCATACAATGCTTTTCATCACACTTGCCGACAAAAAAATAAGTTTTAAGACATAATTTTATTGAATGTCGTACTGATAATTCTATTACTCCCTAGGGAATTTCACTTTTCTATTACTCCCGCTACGCACGCAAGCAATGGCGCGCTTAGACAGCAAGTGTGATGAAAAATTTTAAGACAATATTATTAAATAACGTACTGACATTTCTATAGCTCCCGCGACGCGGGCACACAATGACGCACTTAGATAGCAAGTGTGATGAAAACAATATTACAACTGGAATAATGTAAAACCAACAGTTAACAATAAAAAAACTCCAACTTACTTCAAAAGCGCCTGGCCTTAGCTTGTCCGTTCCAAAAACGTATCTTGTGACGTATCCCATCATTAAAGGTACTGTAAACATGAAAGCAATCACGATTAAGAATTATTGATTTCCAAATCTAAGTAAATTGCGAGTAACTAAGGCTACTCTTGAGTGTCCAGTTACTGACCTTATATAAAAATGAGCCTTATGTGCTTATAGTTACATTTTTTTTTTTCATTTAAACAATTTTTATTTATTTGACAAAATATACAAAATTAAAACTATAATATTATAAAACTACATTATAAATAAAAATATACAATTAAACTTAATCTAAAAACGGCCCCGCGGCATGGTACCAATGATGCCGGCAGCATTACCCCGCTGAATCGCGAGGCTGATCTGTTGAGCGAGGTAGCTGCCAGCTCTTGGGTCACTTGTGGTATCTTTGAGTCTCTTTGAAATTCCTTTAAAGAGACTCAAAGCACCAGAGCCCTACGGACCCAGGGTCTCGACGCCGAATGGGATAAAATTATATTCGATGTGTCATGTAAACATTAAATTGCACAATATATTTTTTAGAAGTAGTGTGTAATACCTGAAACTACATCCTTCCACTCCTTCGCCCCCTGCGTTTGTTCGCCTGTTAATCGGTCGGAGGCCACCGACGAAGGGCGAGACCGGAGTGAACCCGCCGCACTCCCGGGCCGCGAATTTTCTTCTTCACCCCATGCCGTCTGAAATATGTGCCATTGAAAATGATCTTGGGTGTCCTTGGTTGGTATTGTTACGTTCGTGGGGTGGGTTTTCTATAGAAAATGTATAAATAAGCCACTAATTAAAACTGATACTTTAATTACTAGTTAAAAGAACAAACACTAATCACACACTTAACACGTCACACTTGTTCACTTTTACACTCTCAAACTCGCCGTTAGAATCGCAGTCTTCGCTCTGAGTTGTTAGCTCTTCGCTGTCTCGATAGAAACTACTCCTCGGCCGGGTCATGCTGTGTATTTATACCAGCCACTCAAATCTACAAAGTACGAGAAGTTTCGACTCTAGAAAGTTCCCGAGTTAGGTGCGCGAACATTCTAGAGTATCGCTGTCTCTTTCTACAGGTTTCTCTTTCACACCCGTCCAGAATGTTCTCTCTATAGCTGTCTCATTCACATCCTTCCAGAACATTCTCTCATGCTGTCTTTATCTAATAGTGCTTTCTCTTTCACTCCTATGGGAAATTTAGCTATATACCGATTTGTACTTGAGAGGCCCAAAAGGGGTCCTGAAAACGCCTGAAAACGGGTTTTCAGGTTATTGCGCCATCGGATAGAGGGTATCCTGAAACGGCCTGAAAACATGTTTCAGGCGCCTGAAAACGACGGTATCTGGGGTGAATATTTGATTTTGTAGTATGTGAAAGAGGACCTTCTGAAACGGCCTGAAAACGCATTTCAGCCTGCTGAAAACGCTTCTAACGTGTCTAAAATCATATTTGTAGTTTTTATCATGCCACCGGCGTAACACTACCCCCTCCTAAGACATGCTCGTCCCGAGCATCATTATTTCCGTGGTATTTGGCGAGCCGGTCTACGTGAACAATCTTGCATGGGCTTCGTAAATTCCTCCGTATCCGATACGTAACGTCATTGATCCTCGTAACCACTCTGTACGGCCCGTCCCAATTCGGGGATAGTTTCGGAGACTTTCCTTTCTTTCTCATAGGGTTATGTAGCCACACCAATGAGCCTTCCTCGTACCCAATTTGGTTGGACTTCCTGTCATACCTGGTCTTCATCCTCGTGCTAGCTTGAAGCCCGTGCTCGCGAACTAGACTATAAACGTCATCCATCCGGTCTCTTAGATCGCACACATACTCTGTTATAGACCTCGGAGCATCTGGTGGTCGTCCTGTTAAGAGGTCAGCAGGTAAACGAAGCTCTCTTCCGAAATTGGCATATGCGGGAGTAACTGCAGTGCTTTCATGGGTGGCGGACCTGTATGACATCAAAAAGAGAGGGATATGCCGGTCCCAATCTTTTTGGTGACTTTCGACTACCTTGGCAAGATGTCTCTCCAGGGTCTGATTGAATCTCTCAACCATTCCATCGGACTGAGGATGATATGACGTAGTTCTTGTCTTATGCAATCCCATGATTCGACAGGTCTCTTGGAATACCGCAGATTCAAAGTTCCTGCCTTGATCGCTGTGTATCTCCAGGGGTACTCCAAAACGGCAAATTACTTCATTGACTAACTTTTCCGCTATTGTGACTGCTTCCTGATTGGGAATAGCAAACACTTCAGGCCACTTGGTGAAATAGTCCATCACAACAAGAATGTACTTATTTCCAGAGTCTGATGTAGGGAACGGGCCTGCGACATCTAACGCAATCCTTTCCCAAGGTGCTCCAACATTGTAGATCTTGAGCGCCCCTCTGCTTCGGGTATGCGGTCCTTTAACTGATGCACAGCTTACACACTTTCTACACCAATCATCGACATCCTCGCGGCAGTGGATCCAATAAAATCGTTGTCGAATTTTCATTAAAGTCCTTTTAACTCCAAGGTGTCCACCAGAAGTACAGTTGTGGTAGCTTTCTAAAACTTCTTTCACTCTTTTCCTTGGGACAACAACTTGTAGGTGGACATCTTTCCCATTCGCTGACTCCCATTTCCTGCATAATACGCCATTATGCATGACCAAACTATCCCATTGCGCCCAGTAGCTTTTTGTAACTGTCCCCATCGGAGCTACTTCACACCATTTTGGTTTAGGTCCGCCTGCATTAACCCAGTCAAAAATGGGCTTTATGTCGGGGTCTTCTTTTTGTGCATGTTGCATGGATTCATCGCTCCACTCCTCACTAACTGTGTCTGTTCGCAACATCCTCAAGCATTCCTTGCCCTCTTGTCTAAGACAATGCTTGCAGTCATCTGGGCAAGGCCTCCGAGAGAGGGCGTCCGCATTTCCATGCGATTTTCCACTGCGGTGTTCGATTACAAAGTCATATTCTTGAAGCTGTTCGATCCAACGTGCTACCTGTCCCTCAGGGTTTTTAAACTCCAGCAGCCATTTCAAGGCAGCATGATCAGTTCTTATCCGAAACTTCCGCCCCAACAGGTATTTGCTGAAATGCTGTAACGTCTTAACAACGGCCAGCAGTTCCCGCCGAGTGACGCAATAATTTCTTTCTGGCTTTGATAATGATTTGCTAAAGTAAGCGATTACCACCTCATTATCTCCCTTCTTTTGTGACAATACTCCTCCAATGCCTGTATTACTGGCATCAGTATCCACAATAAAGTCCGCTTCTGGATCTGGATATCCTAGTATTGGCGTTTCGCAAAGTCTTTGCTTGAGGTTGTTGAAACTTTCTGTACATCTCTGAGTCCAGTCGAACTGTCGCTTTTCTTCCGTTAGTTCGTGCAATGGCTTTGCTATATCCGAAAAGTTCTTCACAAATCTCCTGTAGTATGAGCAAAGTCCTAAGAAAGCACGTACAGCAGTTTTGTCCCTCGGTATGGGCCAATCCTTTACAGCGCTGATCTTTTCAGGATCTGTCTGGATGCCGTCCTTGGAAATCACATGTCCCAAATAATTGACTTTCTGTTTGAAGAGCGAACATTTCTTTGGGCTTAGTTTCAGATTTGCCTCTCGTAGCTTAGACAATACTTGCTCCAATTTATTAAGGTGGTCATCGAAGTTTTTACCAATGATGATAATGTCATCCAAATAAACCAAGCAAGTATCTCCTAGTAGACTAGCTAATATTTGTTCCATTAACCTCTCGAATGTTGCCGGTGCGTTGCACAAACCAAAAGGCATAACATTGAACTGCCAGAGTCCTTTACCAGTTGAAAAAGCAGTTTTCTCTTTATCCTTATCCTTGATTTCGACCTGCCAGTACCCACTCTTTAAATCCAACGTTGAAAACCATTTCATTCCATTTAAAGTGTCTAGAGTGTCGTCGATTCGAGGCAATGGATAGCTGTCTTTCTTAGTCGCATCATTCAGTCGGCGGTAATCGACACAGAATCTCATAGTGCCGTCCTTCTTCTTCACCAAAACCACGGGGGAACACCAAGGGCTTGTCGAAGGTTCAATGATGCCGCCCCGTCTCATCTCCTCGATCATTTTTTCAACTTCCTTTTCTCGTGCCACTGGAACTCGTCGAGGTCGCTGCCGAATGGGCATCACTTCACCAGTGTCGATTTCATGCTGGACTACGCCAGTTCTTCCAATATCGCTGTCATGCGCAGAGAATACATTGCTATACCGCAACAATAACTGACGTGCTTTGACCAGCTCTTCCTGAGTGAGATCATTTCTTGATTCGCCCAACAACCCTTCTATGTCCGTGGAAAGCAAGGAATCCTCAGATTCCTTATCCTTGGTAGGAGCCTGACAGCTTTGTATCCAAGAGAGTTCCTCACATTTTCCAACCAAAGTACCTTTGTTAAGGACACACTTGGTATCACTGAGGTTGAGAACTCTCACAAATGCTGCAGGTGAAGTTGTAACCACCGTACGAGCTGCCATCCATGGTTTACCGTTGGATACTTTTTCTACAACTACACATCGACGACCTCTCTGACTTGATGTTCCTGGTAAACGCACTGGGACTAGAACCTGTGCCTTTGGTAGGAGAACAGTTCTTCTAGAGCAGTAAACATTCCCACTAATTCCTCCTTCCATAGGAACCTCATCAAATCTAGTTTTCAGGACTCCAACTTCCATGTCAATTTTATAACCATGGCACCTCATAAAATCAAGTCCAATAATACAGTCGTCAATTATGTCGGCAACAATCACTTTATGCCGATAAATGTGCTTGCCGATTCTTAAATCCACTCCTGTCTCCCCCTTGATGGGAATATGCTGGCCAGTGGCTGTAAGCAGCTGTAGATGCTTGGGTTGGACGACTACATGACCTCGAGTCAGGTGTTTCAGAAGCCAAGAATTAATCACCGTCCGAGAAGCTCCGGTGTCGATAGTAAGGTTACATGGTATTCCACCAATTTCTCCCTTGACGACCAGACTATTCCCGTCGTTGACTTGTGAGATCACTACTGGGACATTTCGACCACCAGCCAGCACTCGTCCCTTAGTCCTGGCTCTTACTCGTTTCCCTGCTGCGGCTCTGGTCGTACAGAGCTCTTATTCCTGGTCACAGGGGATTCATCTCGTTCTCTCCTGCTGCTTCTTTTCGGGCAACTAGTTTGTATATGGCCACGTTCTCCACAATGGTAACATCGTGGCCCAAACTCCCGACGTGGTGCAATCGGCTCCCTAGCAGATACCTCACGTAGCTTATAGGATCTTGATGGATCTTGGCGTACAGCTTCAACTTCTAGGGCATGAGCTACGGCATCCTTAAGGCTTTCGTGGTGCCCTAGTCGTACTGCCGCCCTTACTTCCAAATCTCGGATCCCATCAACAAATGCCTGCACCAGCATGGTTTTTATCCAAGAGTCAGCTGAACGTTGGTATGCCTTTCTGACCAGCTTTTCAATTTCCAGGGCCCATTGTTGCAATGTCTCATTACGTCCCTGCGTTCTGTCTTTCAGTTGAGCTCGGTAGACATGTTCTAGATGACTGTCTCCGTAACGGGCTTCTAATGCTTCTAGAAGCCGGTCGTAAGTTTGCTCTTTTCCAAGAGCTTCTAGAATTGTAAGAGCCTCGTCACGAAGTGCCAGCGTCAGAGCCGTCATCGCTTGCTCCTTACTCCAACCGTTTGCTTTGGACACGGACTCGAACTGTAGCTTGTACGCCGCCCACGAAGATGTTCCATCAAAAGGAGGTGCCTTAAATTTTCCACCTCCCGGCACAGATATCTCAGGTGTGCAGGGACTGATGCCACTAGCTACTTTTAATTCAAGCTTCTGGAGGCGACGCTCAACCGCTTCCTCTACAACATGAATCTTGTTCTCCATGTCACTGAGCTTCCCTTGGACTTCGTACATTTCTTGCTTCCATTCAGTAGCAGCCTTGTGCAACTCTTGAAGAATCAATTTCGACTGTTCTTCTTGTTTCCGCGACTGTTCTTCTTGTTTCCGTGACTGTTCTTCTTGTTTCCGCGACTGTTCATCTTGTTTGCGCGACTGCTCCTTCAGGAGAATCAGAATAGTTCTGAGGTCTACGTCTTGAGTACTCTTAGCCTGCAAACCAGACGGACCGGGCTTGGATGCAGTATCCTGACATGCTGGAGGCTCTTCACGTACTGCAATATCCTCCTGCGCTGCAGGTTCCTCACGTGCAGTTTGGCTCCGGGTCACAACTCCTTTTGGCTCGGTCTCGTTGTCACGTGGCGTTATAACCATTTTCTATCCCGCTTCTGACACCAAATGTTACGTTCGTGGGGTGGGTTTTCTATAGAAAATGTATAAATAAGCCACTAATTAAAACTGATACTTTAATTACTAGTTAAAAGAACAAACACTAAACTAAAACACTAATCACACACTTAACACGTCACACTTGTTCACTTTTACACTCTCAAACTCGCCGTTAGAATCGCAGTCTTCGCTCTGAGTTGTTAGCTCTTCGCTGTCTCGATAGAAACTACTCCTCGGCCGGGTCATGCTGTGTATTTATACCAGCCACTCAAATCTACAAAGTACGAGAAGTTTCGACTCTAGAAAGTTCCCGAGTTAGGTGCGCGAACATTCTAGAGTATCGCTGTCTCTTTCTACAGGTTTCTCTTTCACACCCGTCCAGAATGTTCTCTCTATAGCTGTCTCATTCACATCCTTCCAGAACATTCTCTCATGCTGTCTTTATCTAATAGTGCTTTCTCTTTCACTCCTATGGGAAATTTAGCTATATACCGATTTGTACTTGAGAGGCCCAAAAGGGGTCCTGAAAACGCCTGAAAACGGGTTTTCAGGTTATTGCGCCATCGGATAGAGGGTATCCTGAAACGGCCTGAAAACATGTTTCAGGCGCCTGAAAACGACGGTATCTGGGGTGAATATTTGATTTTGTAGTATGTGAAAGAGGACCTTCTGAAACGGCCTGAAAACGCATTTCAGCCTGCTGAAAACGCTTCTAACGTGTCTAAAATCATATTTGTAGTTTTTATCATGCCACCGGCGTAACAGTATTATTTGGGTCAATAAACTTACGGTTGATTACGGCTCTGAGTCTCCCTTAAAACCCATTTTAAAATGAATCATTTATGATCAGACATAGGAGTTAGGAATCCGGGGAGCAATTTTTTTTTGTCAGGTATGGAGTTCCTACTTTAATAAATTCAAATATCGATGCTTGCTCTATCTATATACATATATACTGTTGACGACGCCAGGTTTAAAATTGTAATTTTTTTTTTATTAAAACCGTAAACAAAATAATAACGCAAGAGAATTCTCTTCTTCTTATATTGTAATAAGTTTTCCCAAGTTTCTATTTTTTTTTCGGATGGTACAAAATATTAAATAAAAAACCACGTTCTACTAAAAAAATTGGAACCGATTCTGATTGTCTATTCTAAAAATAATACATATAACTACTTTAAAAAAAACTAAGTAGAGAAAAATATCGAGACTAGGCCAAGGATTGTGCAAGAATTACCTGCCAACCACCATTGGTTTGTTCAGCCTTCTCATTACAATTGGCATCGACTGGCTTCCCATGTAAGGACGGATGCTCGTCTCCGGTACTGCTATCCGTGTCCGATGCACCGTCCGCTGAAAATATACAATAGTTAAATAAGAAACCGCCGTTAACCGTGTGGTGACGGCAGTAAGAATACATTTGTCACCACCCTACGAACAAATAAAACATGGAAGCCGCACGCCATACTACATTGCCTTTCAAAAACGGTCCTGAATTTTAGTTGACAAATGTCACCCCCTCTTCAATGCATCACGGTATAGTTGAATTATCGAGAAGATGGAATTGCATATGTAGTGGTATCGCGTATTTACAATGTATTGTGTGCTATTATGTGTGTTTTATGGACTCATGTATTGGTATTATTCGACTAATAGTAAACCTAATTGTAAAGACACAAGGTTCACTTTAAAAGTGTTGCTTTAGTAACACCGCTACAAATGTAATTCCATCTTCTCGATAATTCAATTATAATGAATTTTTAATTTCAACCTATCAAAACTTAAACCGCCATTTAAAAATAGTTGTGATTGGTCCGTCAAAGTTTTGATTGGCTATATTCTATAAACATTTGTCAAAGATGTTGCGCCGAAATATGCGCGGTGTTAAAAAAAGTGCTCTGTCCTGCCCATCTTGGCACAATTGAACAATTGTGTTTGGGAGCATTTTTGAGCTGGCGTTAGATGTCCATGTTATATATGGTCGCAGTCACCACCCCAACTCCTCCTGCGGGTGTCGTAAGAGTCGACTAAGGGATTGAAGTGTCACTGACCATTCTTTGATTTGATTGATGACGGGCAGCAGCGTCATCGTAGTGGGCACATCACTGCGATCGCCAATCCGCTTGCCCAGCGTGGCGATTATGGGCATTTACCTCCTAATGGGTCTACACGCATAGTTAATAGGAGAGGCCTACGTCCAGCAGTGGACTATCATAGGCTGATGATGTGATGTGATGTGAATAAGAAGCATAAGAAATTGTGACGTATTCGTGAAGTATTCACAACAAATTTCGATTCGATGTAAATATTTTGTGTGGGAAATGTTCTTGAGAAAATGTTGACCTCACAATACATGATACAGAAACACGACTGTTGCTTTCTACAATAAGATCAAAGCGATCTGATTGTAGGAAGCACTGTATGGATTACGTATATATGTGGATAATGGGCGTTATTTATACCTCCATCTGAATACTGATTTCACATGGCGCGTTCGGTTATTTATTTTGGAATAGTGATTACATGCCAAGGCCGTTTACGTGGGAAATGTCTCGGATGATGTGTAATGTGATCCGAGGCTTTCCCATTTAACGGCCGAGGTGTGTATATTATTTTTCTGCTCAACGGAGCCGGCAGACAGCAACTTAGATTAGCGCAGCGGCCGGCAAAGTGCTGTTTGCTGGCCGGAGGGCAGAAAATTAATATTAAAAGTAGGGAAATCAACGTTTAGGTATAATATCTACTCACTTGCTTTGTATTTGACAACCACTTTTATTTTACATACAAATTAGATTGATAGCTCGCAACCACAGTTGCATGAAGCAATTCAGTGGCTATGGCTGATACAGATCTTGATTCTATTAAACAGTTTAGCATAGAGGCAGTGCTTATTTATCGTACAAAACTATACCCAGCTTCGTAGCACGGTAACTAGGCATTTGTAGGCCTCACCTATTAACTATGCGTATAGGCGCATTAGGAGGTAAATGCCCATAATCGCCACGCTGGGCAAGCGGATAAGCGATCGCAGTAATGTGTCCTCTATGATGACGCTGCTGCCCATCATCAATCTTTTATCAAATATTGGTCAGTGACACTTCAATCCCTTATTAGTCGACTCTTACGACAACCGCAGGAAGAGTTGGGGTGGTGACAAATGTATTCTTATTGCCGTCACCATACGGCCTTATACGTTAAAAATATAATCTACAACTACAGACATAGTGTACTACATTACCTTGTTTTTGTAGAAATGGCGTGGCTGCGCGATAGTGTTTCACTGTTAGAACAACAATGTCGCCTGCGTTTCTTAATATAGTCACTGCGTCGTCATGTGAGCAGGCTGTGATGTACTCGCCATTTACTGAAAAAATAAGCTTAAAATTATGTATGTCAAATAACCAAATAAAAGACACTTTGAGGGTAAAACGATTGGAGCTATAAATAAATTCACCAAGAGTTCGGAATTGCATTTGTAGTGGTGTTACTGGAAGTAACACTCAAGGTGGACCTTAGGTTTTTCAATTAGGTTTATGCTACACAAGGACTCCCCTATAGTAAGCGGTAATCATAGCCAAAGGAGGTCTGTGACTTAAGTAATAGTAATGTATTTACAACAACTGTAATGTTATATTCGAAACGTCAGCATAAAAACAACAACATTCTGGTTTACCCGATTAAAGTCCGATTCAAAACTTAGTTTAATAAGGAGCAATGCCTTATATGCTCGATCCTTACCTACTCGTACTACAAAATCGAACCAAAAAAAATTGGCAATCGAATCCTGGCAACTTTCCAAATTACACGAAACGCTAAAAAGAAAAACAATCAACTCGAAAACCTTTTTCAAGCTGCTAGGAATTCGTACCTCGTCCACTAACAATTGCTAAACTATCGTGAGCTCATTTTCTGGAATCTGCACTAGTTGAACAATTAGCTCAAGTTTCTGTCTGGGTTTGATTGCCCCCAATTACGGTAGACGTCCTGTCTAATTGAATCAAACTAGGCGGCCATTTGCATTTGAAAAGAGTCTGAGAGAACGAAGTTTGAATTTAATTTAGAAAGTTTAAATTGGAAAATAGTAGGAAATGTACAATGGTTAAAATTGGAAAGCTTAAAGGGAATTTACTTTTTTGCCATGAAATACGAGCCAGGTTCTTTCTAGATATTTGCAAGGTATTAGTATCAAGCTATACCGGTTATGTACGCAGTCGTAAACTGCATACTAACACTTTGCCAGTGATGAACATGAAACAGAGCCATTAATGAGTGCACTCTGCTCACAGTGGAAGTTGGGTATTAAAAAATGCCTGATATAATTTTAATTAGCGATTGACCGGAATTAGTGGAAAAATAAGGGGGAAGCCTTTGCCCTGCAGTGGGATATGACAGGCTACAAATAATAATAATAGATGGCCAGTGCCAGTAGTTTTATGACTACAAGTATCTACCCTGACAACCTTGATTGACACTGACACTAAGCAATTTAAATTTATAATGGGATGTGTAGGAAATAAAGTGTAAACATATGATACAGATCTGCAAATAGGTACTAGACTTTTGTGAAATATAGGCAAACCAATGTTTAAATCGACTGTTTCTTGTATGTATTGTCTTACTAGTGATTTTAATTTTACACATTTTGAACTAAATATTTTGATTTGTAATTTTTATTTTTCCCCAAGTAGTCACACTACTTAATTCTATATAAATTATAAATATTAGATGTCATATACCAAAGAAAAACGACCAAGATCACCTAACGTCCGAGGTGGTGAAAAGAAAAAAAAAAGACTGGCCGAGGGGTGCAGGCATCAGCCGCGAAAGCTGAGCACGTGGGTTCGATCCCCACCTCGGACGTTAGGTGATCTTGGTCGTTTTTCTTTGGTACATGACATCTAATATTCATCAACTTATTTCTTTACCTTTTATAACAGCATCACCAACAAATAACTGGCCTGTTTGGTCAGCAGCCTGGTCCTTGTATATCTTAGATATGAGGATCGGCAGCTTGTGCTCCGCCCCACCCTTGATACTGAGTCCAAGTCCACCCACTTTTTGCCGGGTTATTTGTACCATCCGCTCCTGAAAATAAAACTGATTTAACAGAAACTTTCTGAATAGTGATATTTCGTAATTTAATAATTAGCCAGCTGAGCACAATAAATAATTATATTTCGGTGGATCAACTGTTTTGTGTTACTATTCTGTCCTGTCACCCAATGCCAATGGACAAAAATGGCACAGTTTTTAAGTAATTAACTGAATCAGGCCCTATTTATCCTTGGCATAGTTTGCTGAAAGAAACTAGCCAGCACACCCTCCTGGCATGATTAGTGAATGACATGTGACCAACTATGTAATTTTCAGAAAAATCTAAGTTTTGTAAATTTTAATGCTATTAAGTTATGATATAATATTAAGAGTGACCTAGGAGAACAATGGTAACATAACAATTAGTGATAAAAAAAGGTGACTGACCCATCTAGGTACTTCTAGTTGTTAATCAGCTACCGCACAATAATTACTTTTAGAGTATGCCAATACAAGTTACTTCTTCAAGAAAATTCTTGTATTTTCATACTGTAGCAAAGACTCGTATCTCAACATTTTATTATAAACTAAAACTTTCAACACATTTATTTCCTAAGTCGTATCGTGTCAGTTTTCGTCAACAGATACTCCATAGGCTTTACAACTTAACACTTGCACTGTCAGAGTGAAAAACCTGAACTATTAATCAAAGCGGGTGTAGGCAGATACTCCATAGGCTTTAGAACTTAACACTTGCACTGTCAGAGTGAAAAACCTGAACTATTAATCAAAGCGGGTGTAGGCTTGGACATTTTAAACCACACAGCTAAAAATAGTTACGAACCCTTGCATGTGGCACATTCTTGTCTCTCACGGGCACCACCACAGGCACTTCTCGTTGCACTGTGACCGCATCCATGCTGAGCACAAGCCGTGCTGGCCGCGGTCTTGACTTGCCATCGGACACTTGTACCATACCCACACGAATCTGTAAATTTATTCAATGACATAAAAGTTAGGTTCCACTAAGATTTTCAGCCGAAAACTAAGTTGAACTAGTCTTGGCCTTGGACAAGACAAAATCCATGCTCTCGGTCAGACCTTACTTATAAGTTATGTGCAACTTTTTCAGTTCCAAAGATTATAATGACCTTTGAGAGGATAAAACATATTTCTGTTTCATCAAAATGCTACAGATAACTTCAGTGTTTCTGAATGCTATTCAATCTTAATATTTTTCACATGAATGGTATATTAATTGCATTAAAGGGCATTTTCACTTCTAGGGACACTCAATTAGCTTAACTCTCACAAAAAAGTTAACTTCGATGTCAGCTTTGTAATTCGTATGACTGACCTTGAAGTTTATAATTTATAGTCCAATTGCTTGGGACGGATACGGCACAAGGCATACGAAGGGTTGAGCATTAAATATTAACAAAAATATTTTTTTATCAATTAATCCAGAAAAAATACGAGCTTATACAATATAAAGACATGAATAAAGTGAATTTACGTCAATATTTCATGCTTAATTGTTGTTAAAAAGTTGACATTGAAGTTAACTTTTTTGTGAGAGTTAAGCTAATTAGGTGTCCCTAGAAGTGAAAATGCCCTAAAACAAAAAAGATCAATTCATTTTGAAGTTATCTTGAAGAAATGATAAAAATAGAGATGGACTTTGGGTTTTCAAACAGAGTACAAAATAAATTAATTAGTTAGTTAGTATACACAACTTTATCCGTTATCATAGTTTTATTTCATAAACAAATTAGATTTATTGGTCATCATATTTTTCGTTTGCAAACTCTATTGATTCCTGAGCAGCATATTATTATCAAAAATAAAGATTGCATTCCACCCTAATGAAGGTGCTGCTGGTTCTATCATTTAAAGTAAGCATAATGTTCACAGAACTATGACATTTAGGCCCTTGCACTTGTCTCATTAGCATACCTGGGATAACTGGGGGCAAGTTATAGGGATTTGATATTGATTAAAAAGATGTCAATATAATTATAACAAAAGATGTACTCATTGAACATTCTCAATTACAGTACAGAGGTTCAATGTCATGTCTGATATCGGGCCACTTCAGATTGTAAAAGTATGCAGATGTCATTTTAATCAAAATGACAATTTAAATATTGATATTTTAATATTAATTGTATATTTTGAAAACTATTTTAAAATAAACACGTAACTACCTGTTTAAATTTATTTTTTATTTTAATTGAAGATAATATAAAAAAAATAAGTTGATAAAATATTTTGCTACATCACTTTTGTATAAATGCCCCAAGTTATCCCAGGTATGCTCATTAGTTTGAACAGAGACATTGGGGAATTATTAGATTACATTTATAGGTATGTCTGGTTCTTATTTACATTTACATTACATATTAAATATTTGTATAAGTTTTGTACATTACCTATTCACAACATTATTGTTTAACTTACCTTCTCATCTTTATTTTCTTCAATTGGTGTCATCATGGTAAAACAAAAATACCATAACAAAATAACAAGTATTCAGTTAATTTTCAACCCCCGAGTTCGATTTCATAGCCATGTTTACGGTTTTCTCTCATTTGTAATTTGGTAATATGTTTAGATTATTGTCAGAAAGTCATATTCAATGATCCTCGGGTATATTCCTAATGATTTCATTAATTATTAACGAGTAACACATTTGTAACACGAAAAACAGGTCACTGGCTTACGATAAATCAATATAAGTGACTGGCACCAAAACAACACATAAATCACGGTTTTTTGAGTATTTCACACATATAAAGCATTATGGACCTAATCTAGGTGTCAGCTAATAATATTGTCAATCTCAGAATCATTGTTTACTGTGTAAAAACAGTCATTATGACCTAATTTTAATTAGAAGTCCTTGCTCTACAATACGAAGGCAACGGAGCGAGTAAGAGCAAGACTGGCATTTGGCATTAGTAGCAACTGTTTAGCAAGTAGGTGTGTATAACTTGAAGCGTTTTTCAGAATCTTTAACCTCATGCCGCGCTTCGAACACGTTACGGAATAATACGGAAAGAATGACAGTTTCGGGCGTGCTATTTTACAGTGAGTCGGTTTACTTCGCTAATACACTAATATTTTCAATGAGGGTTTTGATACTTTTTCTGCCGCTATGGGGAGGTGAGATGGCAGCACTGAGCCGACCGTTTAACGAACTGTCAAAATAAATACGCGCATTTAATTTTCAACATATTTATAGGTTTATTTATTCTGAAAACCATTACTTTAGGCATATTGTTACCTAAAATAAATAAATAAAATAGTTCCAAGTCAATTCTCATGAAATTAACAAAGTTAAAGTAATTATTTTGAATACCAGTGACTTTGCGCTCCTGTTTTATAGCTCCGTCTTCAGTTCGATGACCGTGTAATAGTCGTAATCCATTACAAAATCAATTCTCTTCCAAATAAAATGGAATTTCAATATTTTAGGCCCAGGTGCCTATGAATAGTATGAATCTGACAGTTGTCGAGACCAGGTACGTACGAAGCGCCGCCTGGTGGCAGAAAAATTATCGAAAACCCTCATTTGGCAACTATACCTCATCACTAAAAAGGCGGCAAATTTTAAAACAATGAGAAGGCGTATTGATGTGATATTAAAAAAAATAAGATCGATCATTCATTATTACCTATAACATTGGTGTTTTGTATGGAGAATTTGTATGAAATCTATTTTTCATTCAATGAATTTAGTGCATAATATTTTTTTTGACGTTAAATTTAAAATAAACCAAATTTTGGCAGTAATATTAGACATTCTAAGGTATGTTTTGTACGAGGATCGATCCAAAAATAATGATAACCGCTAATCATTTATACGAATATGAGTTTTCTATTACTTTTATAGAGCATTATTAAAAATTTAAATTTGGTAAGCCATGTTTGATCTTCAATGTATCCCTTTCCGACCGGTTTGATATAATCCTGCAAATTACTTTGCAAAAATCCTGTCACCAAGTAAATTGTATTTTCGAGCTCAAACCTATACCGATCGAATCTGCAGACACTAGCCGACACGTAAAATTAGCAAATACCTTAGGGCGGCCGCATCAGTCAGTCGCAAGACAGCGTTGAAGATGGCGATGTATTTTGGTGGGAGTAGGTGCACATGTAAGTTAGTAATTTCGTATATTTGCGGTAACAAACATTCTATTTATTGAGTGATACTTACTCTTAAAGAGTTAAACATTTTTATTTAGAACAAATTAGAATAAAATTAAGTGATTTTGTGTAAACAATATGCCCGTAAATAATAAGTGCACAAAATTGTAGGTTCGGACGGAGCTCGTCATAAATATTTGCACGGATATGCATAATCGGTCTTTGCGCATAAAATGAAACCAAGAAAGATAGTCATATGTTTTGAAGAATTGGTTACATATTTCGTCTAATTCGTTAGGTATATATTTCATCGTATTTTAACTAGCGTATCCAAGGAACTGGGTTAATAATATCTTGTATTTTTATCTTTGTTAGGCACTCCATAGGTGTCCATACCTAATATCTCTCGAATTGCTTTGGCCTTGCTATTATGAATGTTGCTCTTTTGAACTCTTCTTAAGTTTTGCTTATTCGTGGATGAATGAAGAAAACACATTGCAGAAGGACGTCTAATCTTGATAGTTTCCGGTAAACTTTGTTATGTCTATCTTCGGAAGCTTCACATCATCACTAAAGCTAGGTGCGAGATTACTGCTAATTCTGCTTGTGCACGACGTAGTACTTTCTAGCATAAGCTTTTTAATTATTTATATTTTGTTATGAATAAATGAAAATGAAATGAAATTTAACCACAAATATTTTCTTGTTTGGCTATTAAAACCCGTTAATTCCGTTCACATCTTTAAATCTATTGTTGAATTACTGTGGAAAACTCAATGTGTACTAAATATCGTTTTTTTTTCATGTGTGAATATGTATAATGTAATGTAATTTACAGATTCTTCGTTTTTCCCAGTCAGTAAAAGTATATATTGCAAATAGTACTGGTTATTACACATCGACTCCAAAAAATCGTCGCTTTAATCCATTCATCATATTATTATTAGCATTGATAATACATTTTTATCTTCTCGAAATCATGAAGTGAAAATTTTGATTTTTATTTTCTAATTTACCGTCTAAAAGTAGCTTTCACATTTAAAACTCATTTATTTACGTTTGACATCCATCGTTGGGTCACCAATTTACATAGGTGTGCGAAAATTCAACTCAATCTGCCCAGTAGTAGTGTCGGAGTAAATCGGTTGTAACAGACGGACAGATGGACACGCCAGTGATCCTATGAGTGCTCCGTTTTTTTTCTTCTTGTGGTACGGAAACCTAAAAATATAAGATCGCTTATAATAGGAAGTTTTTTCATAAATAATGTGTTTTATTAATGTTTTTATGCATGTCCATACTAATTTGCAAGATCTTGCATTTACGTATAGATCCTGAACGTCACTTTCGTGCATGCGATTTTTTTAATGATAAAATGCAATTCGATTTTTTTAATTATTTTTTACAAGTATACGAAGATAATTTAAAACGATCTACGTACATTTTTCATAAGATTTTAGAAAATGTTTGTCTCGGTCGTAAAGGGGTATAGGTACAACATAATTATGATTGGTGGCTGTGATTTCCCCGGTTAGCAGCAGTCTCTGAAATTTGAAGTTCCGAGCCGCTAAAGTCGTCCGAAGCTAAAGATTTTTATGTTATAAATTTAATCTCATGATTTTTTTCTTGCAACTAATCCATCTTATCTAAAAAAGCAATGCATATATTTATTAAAAATCAATGATAGCAGATTTTTTTGTAAATAACGAGAACATTACCCAGAATACCTTTTCAGTACCCACTGTTAGCAAATATAATATATTATTATAATTTGGCAATACTTTATTACTTTACGATACTGGCAACCCAACTGTTCGCGTCTTCACGTAGCCTGAAGCACTGGCTGATTTATACTTTAAAAAGTAAAGGAAAAAAACAATAGAGAAACGGCGCACGTACCTGAGAAATGGGAAATTTAATATAATTATAAATAATTCTGAGTATAATCGTGTTATTTTTAGCTTGTAATAATAATGTGCGATGCATTAAACGTTAGATACCTATAATATAAAAAATAATGGTAAAGCTGAAGGCTGTCGGTTAAAACGAGCCTTATTAATTTGTTATGTAACAATTGTAAATAAATAAATAAATAAATATATTAGGACATCTTACACAAATCAACCTAGTCCCACGGTAAGCTCAATTAAGGCTTGTGATGTGGATACTAGGTGACGATATATATAATAGATAGATACATATAGATACTTAAATACATAGACAGACCAAGACCAAGGAACAAATATTTGTGATAAATAAATACACAAATAATGCTCTCGCCGGGATTCGAACCCGGAACCTCCAGCTTCGTAGGCAGGGTCACTACCAACTAGGCTATGTAGGTAATATCTGATGTCAGTTGTGCATCTGATGAATATTTGTGCTAATAAATGTATGTAAACGCTTGTTGGACTATTCCTTTCACTACAGGTATACCCATTATGAGCATTTACCTCCTAATGCGTTCATACGCGTAGGTACCTAATAGGAAAGAACTATGTCAGGCAGTGTACTAAAATAGGTTGATGATGAGCGATGGGTCAAAATATGCGTCATTGTTCGCAATAAAATCCATGGACAATGGACATGGACTCCAAAATTGATTAAATTATTAATCAATTAATGTTTTTTTTTTATATTACATAATTGATACTTGCCGGTAACTGTGAAAACTGTCTATAGACATTACCTCATCATCATCATCATTTCAGCCAAATAAGTCATCTACTGCTGATAATCACCAAATTAAAAATTTAAAAACCGACTTCAACCGGTTTCTCCAAGATTCTCGATTTGTTTTCATCATTGGTTTCCTCAAATCCTACTTTCTGAATGCAAATTCTTGTAAATGAATGAAAATTACCAAAAGCGCCATACATGTACCTATAGCATTTGAAGAGATCCCTCGATTTCTCCAGGATCCCATCATCAGACCCCAACTTGGTGCCAATGGGACCATCTCGGGGTAATACACGTTCGATCACAAAAAGAAATTTTAGAATCGGTTCACTATTCTCGGAGATATCAGGTAACATACATACAACAAAAAAAAAAAAAAAAAAAAATCAGTCGAATTGAGAACCGCCTCCTTTTTTTGAAGTCGGTTAAAAATAGGGCTCTTTAGTCACTTCAAGTTTACGAAATTTTTCTAGAATTTTTCCGATTGATTAATCAATTAGGTTATCAATTTTGTCCATATTATTGCGAACAATGACGCCCATTTGTCAGATCTCTGGCCTGCACCGCGAACTTCGAAATTCGTAAATTTCGGGAAGTCACCATACAGGGCGTCCCACGGCGATGAAAAAAAAATTCAGTCGAATTGAGAACCTCCTCCTTTTTTTGAAGTCGGTTAAAAATAGGGCTCTTTAGTCACTTCAAGTTTACGAAATTTTTCTAGAATTTTTCCGATTGATTAATCAATTAGGTTATCAATTTTGTCCATATTATTGCGAACAATGACGCCCATTTGTCAGATCTCTGGCCTGCACCGCGACCTTCGAAATTCGTAAATTTCGGGAAGTCACCATACGGGGCGTCCCACGGCGATGCCACATGGAGGGAAAGTACCTTAAATATCATAGATAGCGTATTTTGCTGAAAGAAGACTTTATTTTATTTTTAAGACTTAGTGAAATTGCATTCAATTTTTTTTGATTTTTTTTGAAAAAAAAATGTATGGAAAAAAAATATTGCGACTTCGGAGAAAAAATACCTTAATTATTGGAAATGAACATCTTACTTAAAGAAAACAATAATTAAGAAGACATTATTTCGATTTAAAAAACAACCCAACTAGCAAAGAAGTCATATAAATCAAGAGTTATACGACCTTTAGCCATATAAGAGTTTTATAGTCGTTTTTAGTTAACCTGTTAGTCGAATAAACGTTATAAATCTGATAGTTTAGTCGTCCTACCAAATAGTTTAATTACTATGGTAAATAAACGTTTTTGCGACTTAATTATACAACAATCATGTAGAGGTTTTAAAGAAAACGTTTACTTAATGATGTTCAAAGTCGTATAAACGTTTTCGTCTTATAAAGGGTTTTGAAAAAACAGAACCGTCGTAATAAGGTCATTTTTACAACGTCTACATAATTTTATTGTTGTATAAGTGATATCATAAAACCTTATCTCGACAGTTATATAGCGGTATTGAGGGTTACTTCAATATGACAAAAAGATATCAGCGGGACTGTTATCTACCTTTTATTCAACAGTTGGTTATATTAACGTCAAACAAAAACTTTAATAAACCTTTAGTTGTTGCCGAACCCGTTATAATCCTTTTATTGAACTATATGTTTTTAAATTGATTTTAAGTTACGGTTATAAAACATCATGCAATTTAAAGTCGATTTGAAATTTATATTATAAAACATCAGTCGCCATTTCGTGAGCATCACAGTACTATTTCAAAGAAAAAAACCATAAACGTTACATTGTGGAAACGGTACAAACGAAGTGGCGGACTAGTAATGGCGGCTTAGTAATGGCGGACAATTTGTAGTCGTTATAAAAACCTTTACTTAAGATAAAGTTATATTGTAGTCGTATAAGCATAAATCCATGACTTGTTTCAAAATGGCTAACCTTAACTATAATAAAATATGAAGAAATATTGTTATAAATTATAATTATTTCGAATATATTAAGAGCGCGACAGCAAAAAACTGTATATCATCATAAACTTTAACAGTAAAGTGACCTTCCCATACGAATTCAGCTCACGCCAAATGTGCAAACGCTCAATATATAGAACAATCATTTCTATTACAATACGTATAAAATTACCTTGTATTATTTTTCCGTACACTTTTTGTCACACACACCAAGTTTTACGCGTATCTAAAATAAATGTCAGGAGGTGTTTTATAAATAAAACATAAAAATGTTTAGATAACTTAAAAGTCCGATAAGCAATGAATAAGGATTACACTAAACCTTCTATAAAACATAATGGTCAGTTATAAAACATTTATATGATATTTAGGTCGCGTAAAGGTTTTTGTTGTACTCTTTATACAACGTTTTGGTCATTGCTTAATCGTTACAATACCTTTAATAAACGATTTAAGTCGCCATGCAAACCTTTATTTAACCTTTATCTCACCAAAGTCTTATAATTTGCGCCACTTTCGCCTTTTATAACCGTTTACCTTACGTTTATATGACCAACCAAAAGGACTACAAGTTATATGCAAAACGTTGTCTCAACTTCTATATGACTATATTTTGCTAGTTGGGAAGTACCAACTTGTTTACTTTTAATTTTTTTTTTTTTTGAAAAAAATTTGCATGGAAAACTAATCGCGACATCGGAGAAAAAATACCTTAATTTATAGTAAATGAACATCTTACTGAAAGAAGACATTATTTCGATTTAAAAAACATTTTGAATTGCATTTAAATAATGTCATGGTTATTGGTTAACCCGGGAATCGAACCCGCTACACGAGAAAAAAATATCCTGTAGCTTTGTCATACCAATCGAAAGGATTCAATGTAAGAATTATTAAATTACAAATAAAATAGGTCGGAAACAAAAAAAAAAACCATTCAATTTTTTTTTTCAAAAAAATCTAAAAAATTTGAAAACAAGTAGGAACTTGTTTTTTAAATCGAAATGATGTCTTCTTTAAGTAAGATGTTCATTTCCAATAATTAAGGTATTTTCTCTCCGAAGTCACGATATTTTTTTTCCGAACATTTTTTTTTTCAAAAAAATAAAAAAAAATTAAATGCAATTTTACTAAGTCTTAAAAATAAAATAAAGTCTTCTTTCAGCAAAATACGCTATCTATGATATTTAAGGTACTTTCCCTCCATGTGGCATCGCCGTGGGACGCCCTGTATATTAACTTTTAATCCATGCTCCAACGAAGGTGTCATTAGAGTGAGAGAGATAAATCCTTGAAATTTGTGGATTTCAAATTATGCGGTAGGGCCGCAGCTAATTAAAAAAGTCGATAGTATGGGAGAAGGAGATGTTGGTGTGTCTTTCATTCAACGAAGTCTTCACTCAATATAAAGTTAAAACCAAATAAAACACTAAATACCACAACACACATCTTTATTTCCTTTCATCATACTAATTATATTTTTAATTTTAATATTACACAACATGTATATAGAAAGATTTTTATACAATAGTGTATAATTAATAGCTATCTGACTATATTAATCAACAATAAGTAAAAGAATTACGAATCACTTAAGTATTGGCAGTCTATTATAATGATATGTATCTTTTGCAGTTTGGAACAGCCGTTTACAATTTTATCGTTACAATAATATTTTTAAGTACTTTCTTAACTAAATTCTTATTAAATATTTCATGTGCATTTCGTTTGACATTCCATACTTAATAAATCGAACGCATTTTGGCTCAACGTAGTCGATAGTATTCGAATGAAAGAGATACAAAGCATCAAAGCAATATATCGATATCGCTCCATTCGCATGGCCGCGTCTCCTAAGGTGCGTTCAAACCAAAAGAGCATTCGCTGTTCTATCCCGCGTTCTACGAAATCAACCAATCACGTTTTGTGTAACGATCGAATTTCGTAGAGTGGGGGGTTAGAATAGCGAATGTTCGTTTGGTCTGCATGCACCTTTAGGCCGTGGTCGTTTCGGCCCGCCGCCCGCGACCGACAGCGGCCCGTCGCCCGCGGCGTCCGAATGGTGTGTTCGAAAATGCTCGGGAGTGGTTGTTTTCGCCCGCCGCGTTTTGCGAGCGGCGGGCCGAAACGACCACGGCCTCAAAATGTAGTCGTCATACCATGAGTTGGCGTTGGCTAGTAAAGTTTACGTTAGCGCCTACTAGATACGAAAAGTAGGCCATCACGCTCGCTTCAAAATGTAAGTGCGAGCGTGATAGAATGGTGTACGTATCGAGTAAACGGTACTTGCCATCTCATGTTATGGCTACTCTACTGGCTTCCATTTTGTTGGTGTGTAAACAGAGCCATTTTAGTTGCACATGAACTTTTACATTTTACCTAACTACGCGCAGGAGAAAGTTCAATAATTTTGTAATAAATCGTAATGTACATATCTATGGTTAGATATCATGGAAACCGTTGGGTGTTAATATACACATGTATATACATTTTGTAATTGTCTCCGGATTTGTTTTTCTTAACATGAATATATTATGCACATGAAATATTTTAATAGTGGCCTGTTCATTTATAGTCTTTTAACGTCAGCTTCTCTATAATTATTATTAGAGAAACGAAGTATACTGACTATAAATTAGGAATTATCATCATAAATATCATAATCATACAGTACATTTCAATATCAATTCGTCAATCGAATAGAAATCAACTACATTATTATGAACCCTTTCATTTAAACCTTACCTAAATAATCATGTAAAAAACTACCATTTACAAACAACAAAACAACGTTTGACAACTTTAAAGAGGCCAAGTATTTCACAAATCACTACGCACCATTAAATGACGCGATTTTTTAAAGTAGCAAACACGATCAACGTTTTTTGAGCTCAACACACGTTGCCAACTATTGAAAACAATGAAATAGGTAGGTAGTTACGATACAAGTATAAATAAAAATAAGATAGTACGTAACGAGTGGAGATACATTCAAGCAAGACCGAAGGGAATGCTTTAAATCGACACGAGTTACGAATTTATTCCAGAAACTGATAATCTGGCTGGACCATATACTCGTAATGATTAACCGAAAACAATTTACAATAAAATTTAGGTACAATGACAATTTATTTGGTGTTGATAGTGTCTGCTTCTTCAAAGCAAACGAATTAAACATTAGGTCTAACTGTACAATCTTACCATCTATTAAAATTCTAAACGCCACTCTGTTGATTTGGTATATTAGCATTTTATAGGAACATTTTCTTCATTTCACGTATCGGTCTGCGTCATTGTTTGCAATAAAGTGGACAGGACTCCAAAATTGAATGGAATCATTATCTGAAAATTAGGTATTTGATATTGGTAACTATAACAATGAAAATCTAGATATTAATTTGATTTATTAATCACGTGATGGAATCATGTCCATATTATTGCGAACTACCCATTTGTCCGATCTTTGAACATGATTTAGCCGCTATGATAGTCGCTAGCGTATATATACATATATTACTTTTCATTACTTCAAGTAAGAAAATGTTCCTACTCCTCATCAACAGGAGAGCAGCGAAACTATCATAGTATAACAGCGTTATTTAAAACACGATATCAAATAAATACTGCAACAATGAACGTTAACAGTTACGGGGTATGCTGTAGCGAGTTCGCATCACAATATTAGCCCTTCATTTAGAAACTATTTCAGCGGCCATATTCTCAAAGATATTAGACTAATATCACTAGTCAATAATCATACCTATAGACATATAAGCTATAATTTTCATTCATTTATATTAAATTCCCTTCGTTACGTTCAGGATTCAATGTCGCGCCCGTGATATAAAACAGTGCTGTATCCCCTTGGTAGGTATGTAATGAATGTACCTACTATAATTCTAGCAGCCAAATTACCTAATCAAATTGCTCGGTACACCAAGTTATTATATTTATTTAGACAAGCGGTATTTGATGCTGACTGTACGTGGAGGCAGAATAGTACATTGTGCATCAAGGGAGGTAAGTACGGAATTACTAACGAGAGTGTTAGAAGCCCGACGCCGTTAGGCGGAGGGCTTTTATGACTCGAGTTAGTATTCCGCTTACCGACCGTGATGCATACAATGTTTTTCACTTCTCATGCTCTTAAAATGTTATTTTAGTCCCTGCATATCGGGACTAAAACTCTTTATTAATCTCTAGGGACTAAAGTAATTTTTTTTAATTGACGTTGGAAACCCGTAAACAGCCACACTCACGGTGTTCAAGAATAAAGGATAGTCGTCATTTTCAGTGTTTGTGTATGGACCACTTTTGTGCATGCCGTGTATACAAGCTCTAAACTTTTTTTTAATTGACTTTGGAAACCCCTAAACAGCCATTTCTAGTGCTTATGATTTTTGAACGAACGATTATTGACATTGAAAATAACCTCAAAATGTCAATCATGCAAAAATATTAAGGAGAATAGATTTATTTTCTTGATATACATGTATATTTAATACTTGTTTAATATATGATTAAGATTGAATCCAATTTATTACTTATGTTTTAATAACCAATTAGCTTCAAAATAGTTATGTAGTTAGCTCCAATTCGTTGGCTAAATATGCAAGTATTTAAAGCGTCATATTTCGAAAAAGGAATACAGATTAAATTTAAAACGCGGAACGAATTTGATTGCTTATTTTTTGTGTTTTTGTCCATAAGTAATATTGTTCAAATCGTAGTTATATAATTTACGATGTCACGTCATGCGAGGAAGAAGTATTAACGCCTTACTCCAGAATGAAGAAGAATGCAAAAGAGGTGGTGCAAAATCTTTTGCCGCCGAAATCTAGTGTAATATATTCAAAAGCGTATCAAACTTTTATGGATTGGAAAACTGGAAAGCAAATTAGGTACCAACGTCATTTATGGAAGGCGTATTTGTGACATATTTTGATGAAAAATCTAAGAAATATCAACCGTCATCACCTTGTAGCATATATTCCATGCTTAAAACCACACTGCAACTAAACCATATAACTTGAAAAAGTTTGCGAACTTATCATCAAGTGGCCATGTTCCGAAGAAATCGGAAGTTTTGACATCGCAGAACATACATTTTTTTGTTTCTTATTTGTTCTTTCTGTTATTAAATACTGAGATTATGTATACCGTAGTTTTTTTCCTCGCATTCTAAGTGGAAAGTAGAGTGTTTAATTCGGGACTAAACAGCCATAATGACACTCGAACTACATACACCCTCGCTGCGCTCGGGTGGATAAATATCTCGTGTCATAATGGCCTGTTTTAGTCCCTCGTTGAACAATCTACTATTTCATCACACTTGCCGACAAAAAAATAAGTTTCAAGACATAATATTATTGAATGACGTACTCATATATCTATTACTCCCTAGGGAATTTCACTTTTCTATTACTCCCGCTACGCACGCAAGCAATGGCGCGCTTAGACAGCAAGTGTGATGAAAACGATATTACCTATGCGCATCAATTCGCTTTTAGAGGATGAAAACACGCTCCCATTTCCTATAACACTTTAAAGCTTGATCACTCGCGTCGCATATCTGGGCGATTTGCCTACGTTGACAACTTGCCAGTCATAATAGGTAAGAACCAAATGTAGGTATAGCCATTCATTCATACTTGTCTTATGTAAACAATTCTCTACCCTCAAAGTGTATATTTACTGTCGTAAACAGTTGTGAACTTCATTATAACAAAGCGTTTGCACATACAACAGTAAAGAGTTGACCCTTCGCATTTTCTAATTTTGCCAAATCAAGTGTTTTTAGAAAATGTTTGTTTGGAGATTAGATACTTGTTTAGGAACTATTAGTTAAGATAAGTTAAGGATTAAGAAAGCTGTATTGGTCAGTGGACATCACATACTGGTACCAAAGTACAGTCATTGACAAGAACTTGAATCCAACTATCATAATTATCACGCTTAGCGCTCGGTTGACTACCTAATAAATAATACTCCTTCGATTGTGTTAGCTTGCCACTAACCTAATTCTTATGAATATCATAGCAATGTTTTAAAATTTTCATGCCCAGTATTTTAAAGGGGTAATAATATTAGTCTAATACCTATCGTACGAGAATGGCCTCGGGGGTTACAATTACAAATACGTACCTACGAGTGAAACCGTTTCACGATTTTGCCTTAAAGGTTGAGTAAAGGTTGAACTCACCCAATAGATATAAATGGGAATGTATTCAACGGTAACATCCGGAAAGTTCCACGGTTATTTAGTGCCTATTTTTTCGAGAATAGGTAGGTATTGAAATAAATACAAAATTACAACTAACTTGCTATAACTTGCTGATACTGAAAATACCTATGTTGTCATTACTGACCAGTAGGTGCTAACTGAGTTTAGGCAAATTGTTATAATTATTTAGTTCTTAATCTTTTGTGTTTTATAGTGGTCTCATAGTAATTAGGAAGTTTCACTTACAAGTTTGCAGATGCATAGGTATTATATGTATATTGGTATAAAGTTTGAAAATAATTCTTAAGCAAAGGACGCATCCACTATGGAAGTATTCATTTAAATGAGTTTTGGCCGTGAACGTATTTTTAATAAAATTAAATGTTATTGGTACTTGATGAGTTTGAATATGAATACTCATCCAAGTTACTCAGACGATCTCAATATTAATAATTAACGGTATGACAGTATTTTATACCTATATAAATGTATAAAAAACATGTTAAGTCAATTACAGACTATACATATTCTTGAATCATCCTTTTAGCATTGAGCTACGATTTTAAATGAAATTTATAAAGGACGAGAGAAATATTAGGTACTATAGTATTTTCAATTGAACGGCTTCTGAATGTTGGACGGTGATAGTTCAAAAATGTACAGTCACCGTCAGATATATCGAAGCGGCCACGGTGTTCAAATATATCTGAACATGCACTCTGACACCATGGCAATAAACGCCTGGGTGCTTAGACAAGTTGACAATCGCTAAAGCTTAATCGTCAATCGTAAACGAAAGGCAGCTAACTGTCTTTGTCGCACTAATATGAAACAGTGACAGAGAGGGTAACTACGATACGCTTACGCTACTAAGCGTTAGCGATTGGCAACTTTGCTAAGCATCCTGCTCAGATATCTGTGAGTATACTCCATTTCCGTATATACCATGGCCCGATGCCACTTCAAAGTTTTATGTGGCATCGGGCCATGGTATTTGAAATGAAGTATACCCTGGCCACTCCGATGTATCTGATGGTGACTGTACGTCGTTTAAGAAAAGTTTTCCGTCTCTTTAAATACATACAGCGACTGTCACACTGCGTTTTTTTTTTCGTTTTACATTAATTTTTATATTATAGTAATGGAATGGTAGCTGTATTTGAAGAGTATGAAGTTATTTTTTAAAACAGCACATGCTTAATTAAACCCAATAAAAAAATATTCGTTTCGAAAGTACATTTTTTGACTGCGAGTCAGTCATTGGTCAATATTAAAGTTAAACGTGGATTGTGCATTCCCGACGTTCTTGTTCCTTTCTTTGCTGGTATCTGAAAAATAATGAAACTATTTTGAATGAGAGAAACAATAATATTAAGTAATTTAAATAAAAAAAATAACCTATAGTAGGTACTTACACTTACCTAAGGACTGTTAATTTTACTAAGCGGACATGAAAAACCTCACGTAAATATTTTTTTCTCAAACTTGCTACGGAATGTTGATGTTACTTACTTTAAATTAAACCCGGAAATACTATGTATCCGGTGGCATATGCTAAGATGATATGTAAAGAGATTTCATGTATTTATTTCACACCTAGGACTGCAAACAAACTGTCTTTTGTTTTGATACGTCAAATTGTGACACTATGTCTTGACATTCAGCCACAGAAAAAAAAAATAACCTAAGAACTAATGTCTATATTGATAAGAGGCAACGTTTCAAAGCCTATTTTAAAAAGAAGTTGAATTACCAGTGAACGCATACGCCAGCGTGCCATATTTGTTAAGACAGTAGGTATGGTTAAATTACTAAGCAGTGTAAGTACTATACTATACTATTACTATTACTAAGCAGTTTTAACCCGTAATAAGGCAGGGGTGCCTTATTACGGGTTAAAATTATGGGAAAGAAATTTGGAAATGTAAAATGAAACCATTTTTTTTATTTTTTTTTATTTGTCTTCTTCATCACTTATCCTCCTGAGTCCTGGGTAAAACTCGAGTACACTCCCATAAAAGCCGAGAGTGCTTTATAACTCCATCTGTGTTGAGTCCTGAACTTACTGTCGCTTTTTTTTTGTCAGCCTCCGTAGCTTAGTTGGTAGTGACCCTGCCTACGGAGCTGGAGGTTCCGGGTTCGAATCCCGGCGAGGGCATTATTTGTGTATTTATTTATCACAAATATTTGTCATCATTGTCATGGCTGTCTATGTATTTAAGTATTTATATATATCTATCTATTATATATATCGTCGCCTGGTACCCACATCACAAGCCTTAATTGAGCTTACCGTGGGACTAGGTCGATTTGTGTGAAGATGTCCAAAAATATTTATTTATATTTATTTATTTTAAGGTTTAAAATGAGTTTGTCACATTTTTGTTGGAACAAAGTTAGTTATACAGGGTGTAAGTCTAATACGGCCGAAGCTCTTAACGGGTGTTAGTTTACAACATAATAAGTACATTCCAATAACTTTTAATTAAAATAAGAGCAACAAAATTTTCCATACAAAATAATTCGGCGCGCAATGTAGAGCAACATACGTGAGTTAAACACTCGATGACAGCTAATTTCAAAAGCAGATGACATAACTGACATATCAACAATAACAAATTGCTCCGATAATCTTAAAAAAATTCTGTGGGGTCATAATGAAGAGTAATTTTGAAAAAACCTTGTAATCCATGATCACACTAATGAATCCCATGCCTGGTTTAATTGATCGCCCGTATTAGATTTACACACTGTATACTCTAAGAGGTATATTTTAAGCATTTCTTTTACAAATGATTTGGGCGTCATAAAGGCCTCTCGGTTTTTATGGGAGTGTACTCGATTTTTTCCCAGGACTCAGGAGGATAAGTGATGAAGAAGACAAATAAAAAATAAAATACAAAAAATGCTTTCATTTTACATTTCCAAATTTCTTTCCCATCATTTTAAACCGTAATAAGGCACCCGTGCCTTATTACGGGTTAAAACTGCTTAATAATAGTATAGTATAGTACTTATACTGCTTAGTAATTTAACCATACCTACCTTTTAATTTATGTGTAGTTAAATTGCTGTACCAAATGTTATTAACACCTGAGGTGATACCAGCGCAATACCAACTTTGTTACTAATAATTGCGGATAATTAAGTTTTTATTAAAATATCTTATATTTACGTGAAAATAAGTAAATAATATTGTTTCTATAAATTAAAGAATTAAAATTACCAATAAATAACATATCTCAACGTCTGTTTTTAGAAAATAAGGATTTACTATTGTAAGAACATTTCATTGTTGTGGCAATATTTTCGTAGATTCTTTGGCCTCGAACTCCAGTTACTAGATTAGATGTACGGCGTCACGTACCCGACATTCTCGTGGAATGTACCTACAAAACTTGTCCACTAGTGCTATATGACCACTACTCGAATGCAAGTTACATTTTCGGAGTAGGTAATTGAATATGGACTAAGTGTAAGTGTGACAATGACGTACTAATGCGATTTATATTAGGTCGAGAAAAAGGGACAAGGCTATACCTACGAGTCGTATATCACTGTCCCTTTCCCTAAACTGAATCGCATTAGTACGTCATGATAGCCCCCCTGATTGTAAATTAAACGAGTCAAATTCTAAGAGTAATGATATACACTCACTTGTCAATAAGTGAAGAGATGTCGGCAGGCACGGGCGCGTATACTGAGTGACCGTCGCTCCCGTTTGGACCCCCACTGTAACAAGCCGTGAAACATTCTGTACCTATACGTCAAACGATTACACAGGGTGCTATAGAGTTTTCTGTAAAAATTAACAATAAATGTTTCCCGTTTGAATTATTTTTATAATCATTCTTTCTAAATAAATGAAAAATATTGCTCAGATATTACTATCCGTTCTAGATACTACATTGTGCATCTAAATCATCAATCATCATTCTTCAAGCTTTTCTTCAAATGTATAGGTACGTAACGTAATACGTTACGATTTAAGTTAGTCTATGCTTGTAAAAAGCTTAAAGAATACAAAATAATTACTACTACTTCGTTATATAAGAAATTATCCTGCGTTCAAATTAAAAAAAACAATCTAATTGATAACGTTTTGAGATATTAAAGTCGGTTGAAAATAGCTCAAACTTCGAAATTCGTAAATTTCAAACATTCTTATTGTAGCGCAATTGTCCAGAATAGGTATGCGAGGAAGGGAATGAAGCGACTGAAACTTGAACGGCTAATAACGAAGTAGCGGCAATAAGGGCTTGTCCATTAATCACGTCATACTGTATAGGGGGAGGGGGGTCAAGAAAAAATCACCAATTTTATTATCATCATAGGGGAGGGGGGGATCATCGGACAAATCACGTGTAATTTTTTGGTACTCTTTGCTGAACAGCATTTTTTTAAAACACTTTTTAATTACAACTAGATGTCAAACCCTGACCTAAGTTCTAACACTTCGCGAACGTATGTATACCTAGTAGTAGTTAGCAAAAAAAAAATTTATTAAAAGGACTGCTTAAGTTGGCAATAAATTACACGTCATATTGGCTAGGGGGGGGGGGGTCCTGAAAATATCACCAAGTATCACCATGAAGGTCGCGGGAGTCCGCTGGATGCGGGTGGCGCAGGACCGGTCATTGTGGCAATCTTTGGGGGAGGCCTATGTTCAGCAGTGGACGTCTTTCGGCTGATATGATGATGATGATGATCACCATGGGGGGTGGGGGGGGTCTAAAATAGGCCAAAATTGTATGACGGTGATTAATGGACAAGCCCTAAGGTAGTGTATAAGGTACATTCGGCGCTCGTGGGGGGAGCTCGTGCGTGCGGGGGTCGGGCGGGGAGGTACCTGGTCTACCTGCTGGTTGTGCGCGCCGCGCTGCGCCGCCCGCTGCCGTACACACTGCCCGGGGACCCGCCCGAGCCTGCGAAGTTTCGAATGAAAATCACCTATTCAGCAGGGGCGTAGCTACTGCCGTATTTGCCGTATCAATTATACGGGGCCCCCGGGCCACGGGGGCCCCAAAGTGTGTAAGGAAAAAGAATAAAAACTTTCTAATTTATATAAGGGCCTACAAAAAAGTTTATACGGGGCCCCGACAAGGCACGCTACGCCCCTGCTATTCAGATCCTCATGCGGATACTTTACTAATGAGCTTTTCACTTTTAGGGCCACTTGATTAGTCGTATTAAAAAAACTTCGTTGCAATCAGGTTTGTACAATTTAGCACTACTTAAATTTCAATCAAAACTCGGTTTTGGTGTTAATTTTATAAACTATAAGCGGTATTATAAATATTTTATTTTAAATACGCCGATCAAGTTTGCATTCTTATAGATAATTTATCGCATTTATTAGCTATCGTTACAAACTTGACTACAATTAAGGTTTCTTAATTAGGTGTCTCTAAAAGTGAAAATGCTTTTATACGTATACCGGGTGTTTACAAGAGCAATAAATGTAACAGTAGATTATATTCATCAAACTTAACAATATTTGATCAGATTGTTATCTTTTTCTCATACAAACTATATCGTATTTTCAACGTACGTTATAATTACTATAATTGACAGCTTTTGTTACACTACAGACATCATTTAACACGGACAAATTTCACAATACATCGGGCGTTCGAATAAATATAACTAAAGGTGCATTCAGACCAAACGAGCATTCGCTATTCTATCCCCCACTCTACGAAATCAACGAATCACGTTTTGTGTAACGATCGAATTTCGTAGAGTAGGGGGTTAGAATAGCAAATACTCGTTTCTGAATGTACCTTTAGGTATTATATATTATATCTCACGAAAGTTTAACTAAAGGACAAAATAATGAAATTACCTTTAGTAGTAGTATTAGCAGCGCTGTCGCTATCGTCGCCGGAGTCGGTGTGCGTGTCGCGCCACCCGGCGCCGGCGCACGCGGCGCGCATTCGGTGCCGCGCCTCCACTGTCGAGCATTTAGACAGGCTCGATTCCTCTACGAAGAAAGCTGGGCTCAAACCCTCTCGAGTTATAGGGGACCAGCCAATTGAGTGGGGGTAATTTTGAGGTGGAGGAGTTAATGTACATTTCGGCGGTTGTCAAGACTTACTAAGTAACAAATGGGCGCGCATGCGCCCACTACGCCTACACTGTCGAGCATTTAGACAGGCTCGATTCCTCTACGAAGAAAGCTGGGCTCAAACCCTCTCGAGTTATAGGGGACCAGCCAATTGAGTGGGGGTAATTTTGAGTTGGAGGAGTTAAAGTACATTTCGGCGGTTGTCAAAACTTACTAAGTAACAAATGGGCGCCCATGCGGTGCCACTACGCCTACACTGTCGAGCATTTAGAGAGGCTCGATTTTCTACGAAAAAAGCTGGGCTCAAACCCTCTCGAGTTATAGGGGACCAGCCAATTGAGTGGGGGTAATTTTGATTTGGAGGAGTTAAAGTACATTTCGGCGGTTGTCAAGACTTACTAAGTAACAAATGGGCGCGCATGCGCCCACTACGCCTACACTGTCGAGCATTTAGACAGGCTCGATTCCTCTACGAAGAAAGCTGGGCTCAAACCCTCCCGAGTTATAGGGGACCAGCCAATTGAGTGGGGGTAATTTTGAATTGGAGGAGTTAAAGTACACTTCGGCGGTTGTCAAGACTTACTAAGTAACAAATGAGTGCCCATGCGGTGCCACTACGCCTACACTGTCGAGCATTTAGACAGGCTCGATTCCTCTACGAAGAAAGCTGGGCCCAAACCCTCTCGAGGGTTTGGGCCCAGCCTCTGCTAGGCTAATGTCGCAGTAGAATGCTCATAACGATCCTGCGTCACGCCGTCAAAAGTGGAGATGGCACTCGTTGGGTTTTTAAGGTGCGTGTAGACCAAAAGAGCATTCGCTGTTCTATCCCCCTACTCTAAGAAATTCGATCGTTACACGAAACGTGATTCGTTGATTTCGTAGAGCGGGGGATAGAACAGCGAATCCAAGACATTAGTCTAAAGGTGCGTTCAAACCAAAAGAGCATTCGCTGTTCTATCCCCCGTTCTACGAAATCAACCAATGACGTTTTGTATAACGATCGAATTTCTTAGAGTGGGGGGTTAGAATAGCGAATGCTCTTTTGGTTTAAACGCACCTTAAGGCGACCAGCGGCGAGCGAATCCATATTATAAGTTGTAACGAGACGCCGATATGGGAACTCCCTCTCGCACGTATGGCTTTCCGCTCGCCTTACGGCCCGGCCACGACATTGGTCTAAGGCGACCAGCGGCGAGCGAATCCATGAGTGGGAGCGGGATGCCGATATGGGTATGAGAGGAAGTACCATACGTTTTCCGCTAAGCCGGTCGCCTTAGACCGATGTCCTAGCCGCGGCGTTAGACCAATGTCGTGGTCGCGACATCAGTCTACTTTCGGCTACGTAGCAATCGGAATGAACGTCTCACCGTATCGATAGTGCTCGCAGGTGCGGTGGCGGCGACGGTGCGGCGGCGCTGCGTCGTCGTCGCGTCGCGCCAGCGTGCGGAACTGCAGCGAGTGCGCCGCCGACACGCCGAACGTTGCGTACGGGCTGATCTCGTACAGCTCTGCTGGAGAGCGGGTGGGTTATTTAGTGGTTGGAACTATGGGTGCAAAGATTTTACAAAACTTCTAAATTAACATTATGGGAGGGCATTTCTCCGAGCGTTACAGCCGCTGTGACTTCGATGGCAGCATTATTACCCGTTTACCGTGGATGTCTCATTTTTTGGATGTGTTGGGAAGATATCCAAAAAAACATGAGATATTCACGGGAAACGCGTTATACATTGCCACCGAAGTCACGGCGGTTGAAACGTTCGGAGAAATGCCCGGGAACACTTAAGGCGAGAAAAATACGAATACTATTGAAAAATCTGCATCCAATTATATTGCCTTTCTCGGAATCTAGAACTTACAATTTGGGTGTGTATATACCTATATTTTATGAATGAATTTGCTCTTTCATGTCCACTTTACAAGTTTTGTTAAAGTTTTGTACCCAAACTTCCGATCACTAGGTGTCGCTGTAGGCTAAATCCATTATTGAGTATCGTCGTGCAATGTTGCTGGACCAATCGTGTTAGGATATCCCCAAATTTATCAACGCGGAATCGGCTTAAGCAGGGTCAAAAAATGTTCTATGTCAAAACTCGCAAACAATAGTTCTTCTATTGTTAATATTCTTTTAAGTAATAATAAAGATTCTTTAATAGTACATTACTATAGAGGACGGGAAACGAAGGGTTACAGGCCAAGTAGATATATCTGGCCGAAGGAACTGAGGCCAGATAGGGATACGCGGCCTGTAACCCTGTTTCTCGCCGAGATTTGTATAGTGCTTTTCTCAAACTTGCCATGAAATAAAACGAACTGATTTCGCCGAACCTTACTATTTCATTTGTAAATACACCAATAGTACAGTATCGAAATACATTAAAAAAACATTCGCGCCTAACTTTTTTTTTAATATGTTTGAGGTATTCTTTTACCTGGTGGTATAGACATTAGTTCTAAGGTTATTTTTTTTTCTGTGACTGAATGTCAAGACCTAGTGTCACAATTTGACGTTTCAAAACAAAACACAGTCTGTTTGCAGTCCTAGGTGTGAAATAAATACATGAAATCTCTTTACATATCATCTTAGCACATGACACTAGATACATAGTATTTCCGGGTTTAATTTAAAGTTAGTAACATCAACATTCCGTAGCAAGTTTGAGAAAACCTAATAAAGTCGCCCACTATTCCTTACACAGCAAGGTTCAAAACCAGATTTAAAGAATATAGTATGGTATACCTTACGGGGTATTTTTTTTATAAATAGCTTACTTATTTCACTATTTGAAAAATCACCGGGTTCAAAATGGTACCTACCAGAGGAGTCTTCTTTCGACTTCTCATTCCCGTTGATAGACGAAGCGTAGCACAAATTCTGACTCTCTCCAAGCTTCTTGCGTTCTCTCGCGTTCAGCTTCGTCTGAGATTTTTGTGGGTGGAAGTGGAATGACTTTCTCACAGCTTATTTTTTCACTGGATGAAAGATCACCGGGTACAAAACAATACCTACCAGAGGAGTCGTCGTTCGACTTCTCATTCCCATTGATAGACGATGAGGAGTACAACTTCTGTCCCTCTCTGAGCTTCTCGCGCTCAGCTTCGTTGCTCTCGCTCAGCTTACGGTCGTCCCGCATGTAGTGGTCGCTGGATATACAAAAGAATCTGGAAGCGAGTGTCAAAATGGTCATTAACATCATGAATGTGTAGATTGTGTAGTTTGATAAAATTATTCCCAGTCAATTTAGGGACGAGTAAGAAGCAATTTAGTGTTAAAAACTGACGAGAAGTAGAGCAGGACCAAGAAGACTGGCAGTCTCGTTTTTTTACAGCCTGATAACTTAACAAACCCAATGACCAGAGACCGACAGATTGGACATTGGACTAAATGATGCCTAACTTACGCAACGCTGACATCTGTTGAATCGGTTCAGTGACATTGACTACGTGTGGGGTCGAAATTCATGACAGCACCACTGTGTAGAGACGTGCATCCTTTCACTCAATTGGGGTGACATTAATGGCTTCGTTAGCGGTATTTATTATGGTCAGGGGGGGCTATCACGATCTACTACTGCAATTCTGTTTAGAACCTAATCTAAATCGATGTATCAGTTCCATACAATAACGTCAATTACTGTCAAACAGCCCTTCTGAAAGTTAATTGCTACATAAAATGTGACTTACTTGCGCTTGCCCTGCACTACGCAAATAATCGCCGCCACTGTGACGACAATCACGACGGCGCTTGCTATACAAGACAGCACCACTGTGCGTAGCGATGTGCGTCGGTCCCCGCCCGACAGAGGTGACATTGGTTTCGTTGGCGGAATACGACCTAGAATCATTATTGTGATATGTTATATAAGCTGATTTTTGATTCATTGTTCAAATTTTAGAGGGTAAATTCTGAGGTCATATTGATGAAAGTTTACTATGGGACCGACATCAGATTCGAGAAAAAAAATGTGATGTTCCATACATTTTCGCTTACTAATATGTCAGGGTCAACCCTCAGAATGAACCCCCTTAAGTTTGGCCGGTGAATAAAAAAAACACTGTAGATAAATTACCGAGAACTTGCAATTGCATTATCCAGTGGTATTGTGTTTACAACGTATTGTGTGGTATTGTTTGTGTGATTTCTCCGTTCTTGTACTGTCATCATGTGATTAATAGTAAACCTAATTGCAAAGACATAAGGCCCACATTAAGAGTGTTACTTTTAGTAATACCACTACAAATGCAATTCCAAGCTCTCGGTAATTCATCTATACATAATTATATTATCTACTCAGGAATTACCTATAGCCGATTTTAAAACTTGGTAAAAAACACAGAGATATGTTGAAAACGAGTAAAGAGATCAATATGAAATTATAAATAGAAGTGATTATTTTTCTTAGCTTTTTTATTTCATGACATATATGACTACCGGTGCTTATATTATGGACTCCGCAACTCTAGAGGTCTCACACGCAAGGTACATATCCATTATCAAGATAACGACTTTCAAGAGAGTCAACCTTACAACCTTATTTTCGTTTAAAAGCTCGTCAAATATGAGGTGCCATAAGGAGCCGTTTTGACAGCGGAGACAAGAGACAAATTATGCTAGTTTTGTTCTTTAGGGGGCCCAGAAACACATTGGGGAACTATTAATTATACATACCTCCAGCCAACGTGTGTGTGTCAGCTAATAGCGTCACTCGCTCAGCACCCGCATCGTTTACAGCTTCTATTGCAAGCTCGTACCAGGTCCCCGGCGTAAGATCACCAATGACGTGGCTTGCCGAACTCAAGCTATCGCCGACCTGTAGAAAACAAACGAGACAATCATGAAAAAACTTACAAGAGGACAACAATAATGGAGAAGCTAAGACACGTTATTTACAATCCAGTAGTTCATTGATCTAAGCTTCAGCTTACAGTCAATGAAAACTGGTAGCACATTTCAACTCTATTCAGTGGTAACAAAGTCGAAAAGTGGTAGACCAATACCAATCACAAGCAATGTGTGCTGCTCGATATACAGATCTTCCTCAATTGATATGAGCATGATGAGGACTGCACTGCCCCACTTCGACAATTTCTTGTGACATACAGTAAAGGAGAGTCATTCATAACGACACTCTAACCGTTCGCTTCCCACCCTATGATTGAAGTATCTTGGATTTCGGACGAAAAGTTGAACAAAGCGACGTGGTTACATTTTCTAGTTTATCATTGACGTCATAAAGTCATAAAGTTACCTTGATCCAATGCTCTGTGTCTGCTCTCCTATATGACACTCTAAAGCCTAGGATAGGGCAGCCCCCGTCTCGCCACGCGTAGAAGTTGATTTTTATTGCTGTCGAGTTCATGTAGACGTGGTCCTCTGGCTTCGGTGGCTTGGGCCCTGTAAATATAGAAGATATCTTTAGGGATCGTAATATCGTAGACTGTATACACGGTGCCTCGCGAGGAAACCACATAATTTTAACTATGCATTCTAGACATCAAAATAAACAAAAAATATTATGAGACCAAATGTCAAATTCCACAAAAAAAAAAAAAAAATCGATTTTTTTAGACTTTTTGAATACTTTTTTTAACATTTCCAATACTTTTTATCATAACAACAATTTGTTAAAACTAATTTTTTAAATGTTTTTTTAGGGATAGGTTTTTTCGTCAAGTCTATTCTTATTTTTTGATTGTCAGGCAAAAGGTGTGGTAATATTAGAACACATTGTGGCAGCATTGTAATCAAAAAGAAGTTTTATGACGAGTTACGTCGAAAAACTTTTTCCGAAAAAAGGTTAATTATCTTTGGAACCAAGCCGAATCCAGGAAATTTTATATAACATTAAATACTCTAAATATGCTCAGGAATTCAGCATTAAAATTATGTGGGTTCCTCGTGAGGCACCGTGTATGTATAGAATGATAACTGGGCGTTTGACTAAAATGACAAACATTCACCGGAACGCAAATCAAAGGTACTCCTTTAAAGGGATAGGAATGAATGACAAAATGTACATGATGAAATTGATGAACATTGATATACTTGGAATAGACAGGTTTAAATCAATGTGTACAGAAGGGCAGTTGCGTCACCAATATCACCTAGCAGCTAACAAGTACTATTAATTGCATTCAGTATTTTCATAAACATAAGCGTTGGGTAGACCTAAACTCGTTGCATTAACCTTTTAACCGTCGTAGTCTGATGTTAATATCAGACAGTCAATATCCAGCTCACCTTGACAGAGTCTAATAAAATAGACTAAGGTCTGATTTGATTTTTATGATACAAAATTCGTCCCAAATGAAATCTCTGATCTGCTTGGTGTAATTTTGTATTGGTGGCGACACGGGAACGCCGGATGAAAACTTGACGGCGGTAAAAAGAACCGTCAAGAAGGAAGAATTGTCCGTAGAAGGCACTTACTTCCGCCCCTAGTAGTAGCCGTCAGAACATCGCAAGGTGGTCCTATAGAGATCTTGTTCCGAGCTTGTATCTTCGCGTTGTACGTGGATCCACACTTGAGCATGTCCATGGTGTATGACGTCACGTCTGGAGACAGTTCGACGGTGTGCCAATCCGGCTCTGCTGCTTGCTTGTATTGGAGGATGTAGCCTGTAATAGCAGTAGTTTTATGAAGCAAACAAATGAAGAGGACAACGTTCATAAAATATTTACATCCTATGAAATGGAAAATTCGTAAAGGGATTGGATCTGGATCAGTATCGTACTTGTATAGTCGCGTTGAACGCAAGTCTACATTTATTTTGAGAAACGAGCGAGGGACCTACAGGAAGCGTGACCGCTCCCTGCCGCGAACTTCAAAATCCGCAAATTTTGAGGATTTATATCAGTCACTCTAATAATGTCTTCGTTGGAGTGACAGACAATCCCTAAAGTCCCTAGCCAATGTGATGTCAAAGAGTGCAATTAAAATCACAAGCCATAGTCGTGTATTAAATGTATGCATGAACTATATGCGCCACACTTGCTTTATTATTCAAGAGTCAATCTCAAGAGTATGTTTAGAATGAACATCAAGCATCATTTCCCGTCCGTCATCTTGCACCCTTCAATCTAAATTTACCTAAAAGCGGAGAACCGCCGTCAGTAGGAGGCAGCCAATGCAGTCGGGCGCTGGAAGCCGTGGTGTATTGTAACGTGAGTGCCGGCGCTCCCGGTGCCAGCACCGCCACTACGCTGTATGTGATAGAATCCTCTCCCAATGTGTTGCTGGCCGTACACGTGAAGTTGCCGGAGGATTGCTCGTTCACTTCTGTAAAAAAAGGAATTCAAATTTTATGGATAATGCCTAACCCAGGGGGGTTATGAATAAGGATTCATAATTACTTTGCTCTTCCGCGATACGGAACCCGTTCCAGTCTACTTGAACCTCTTACTTGTCGCATAATTATGACCAGCACATCATCTAAATAGTTCCAAGAGCAAGTGGTATGTTTAGTCTTCTAGTGATAGTGAATGGGCTAAGCTCTGTACTGATGATCGCATAATTAGGCGATCATGAGTATGCATGTGTATGCAAGAGACATGGCGACGTTTATAGTTAGTTACTCATTCAGCAGTGAAATACAAATATCGTCGTGTCTCTTTTATTTACACAGGAGCGCTATCTTTTGTTATAGCCGATAGCTCATCGCTTACTCGCAGTGGGACTAGTACCTTAAGGGTATATTAGACATCATCCAACAATGTTGGATCGATTCATTCGGCATCGTTCATTTTCACTCCGAATGAACGAAAAATGAAGAGTTTCAGAACACAGAAAGAACGTTCAATCGCATTCGGCCAAATTAAACTTATCCCATGTGACACGACTTCGTTCGACACCATATTGACAGAAAAGAGTGGTGAATGGAATGAAAGAAAAATTAGCAATCACTCTAGTGAATATTCATTCGAGTGAACCGTCTGATATCACCTTTACAGAGTTACCGTACCTCTGATGTGCAGATGTCCTCGTGGCGTGACCTGGTAGAAGGCGTGGTGCGTGACGGGAGCGCGGCGGTGCGTCCAGCGCGAGCGAGGCGCGGGCAGCCCCACGCAGCTGCACGCTAGCAGCGCAGCGTGACCCGCGCCCAGTACCACCACGCCGCCGAACGACGCTATGCGAGCTGGAACTAATATTTAAACCTTAGCGTCGAAGCCAGGAAACCCCCAGATACAGATGTAGTGAGAAATGACTTGCCTTCGGAAACGTTCGTCAACGTCATGCTGTTTCAGTCTATCTCACTGAGACTGACAGTAATAGCTGTCATGCTACTTCAGTCAGACTCGGTGACACTGCCTGAAACAGCATGTGTTTACGAAAGTTTCCGAAGGCAAGTAATTTCTCACTACACCTGTACTCAAGTAGGGTAAGATATATATTATATCAATCAGCAGACATTGCTTGTGGTTGGTACATTCAAAATCATACCATTCCACAATGAAAACACACTAAGCGTTCGCTTCACACACTTTTATTTAGGTTTGGTATCCGTATACCCACATTAATGAAACTCATACAAAAGTTGCAGTTGCAGCTGGAACTAATATGTAAACCTTTTGAGGGCTATCCCACATCATCATAAATTTAAGAACCGCGCTCTCGTCGGTGGAGCAGCTTCCATGAGTGAGTCTAAAGTTTTTTCTTTAAGATCCTGATACGACACGACGTTCACATTATCTCGCAATATCGATATCTCCCACGCAAGAGTGTAATGAAAGTCTACTTTAATTTCTAGCATGTTTATTTATTGTTGTTGGGATTGAAGTGTCACTGACCATTCTACAGGATTGATGATGGGCAGCAGCGTCATCATAGTAGACACATTACTGCGATCGTCAATCCGCTTGCCCAGCGTGGCTATTATGGGCATTTACCTCCTAATGCGTCTATATACGCATAGTTAATAGGAGAGGCCTACGTCCAGCAGTGGACTAACATAGGCTGATGATGATGTTTATTTATTAAATGTGCAAATTTTACTGTGATTATGTCTAGATATCAAAATAATACTTATCCAGTTACAATGTAACACTTACACTTGGATCATAGTTAAGTTAATAAACAGACGGTCAATTCGTCTCTTTCATTACAGTTACATGGATTTACCCTAGAAGACCTCTCTCGCGTCAAGATGTGATCTACAGTCTACACGCCAGTTTCTCGACTAAAGGCCTCCGCTAGCTGGCGCGAACTCCTGCCACGTCATGCGCACGCACGCGGGTTGCGCTCAGTATTAAAATCCATTTTTTTTTAAAACGAGCGTGTATCCCGGTAAACCTTAGTCAACTAGCGGGGGGCGCCCAGGTGTTACTGGCACAACAACGCCATTCCTTTTAGGAGCCGATAAAAGTTTATCTGACCCTATCGATACTAAAGATGATTGTTGTTTATCGCTCAAAACATCGCTGTCACGCTCAGACGTTGACGTCGATTCAAAACACGCAAATATTCACTGGACTAACAGAACTAGATCTTGACTTTTACTTTTATTGCTATCTCTAGGCACATAATTTAGTATTAAATTAGGTGATAATAAACAAATAATTTACTTACTTCTAGCGTTTGGGCCTTGCCCCACCACAAGCGTACTCTCCCCCTCCCCCGAGCCGGTGGTAGCGGAAACCCAGAATTCATACAGCTGACTCTCCAGCAAATTCCGGACGGGAAACATTAGCTCGAGCTCAGATTTCCCTTTATCCACTGTCACTGTGTAGCTCTGATGTTTCCCTAACCTGAAATCAGTTAGTATTTGTGAGCATTTTTAGTTAAACATCCCACTTTGTCGCTTGTCATAAGCACGCTTGTCATAGACATATAATTCGTATAAAGGTACAAACCAATTCAGTCTTTATGGTGGGCGATAAAGTGGGACATTTTACGCTCATATTTAATTACATGATGGAAGAACACGCACTCGTACAAGTGAGGAGAGCTTTTTCAAAAGAGCTTATTTCCACTCTGACAACAAAGGTAATTTTTTCTTCGCCGACTTTCCTGAACTGTAGAATGAACTACAGTTCAGGAAAGTAGTACAAGGCAAGAGTGAGTAGACAAGACTAGCTTATCGCGAATGCTCAACAAGTTTGTTCATTCTGTCACTCTTTCTTATTGATGTGAAAAAGATAGTCGAATTACGTTCGCATCTGAGCCTTAACAATGGCATCTTGGTTACGCAGGCGGCCCGCTGCACGGCAGGGCTAACGCTAATAATTTTACGACAACGCTTTAAAAACAGAACTACATCAGGCATCTTACCGTCCTGCTTCTCTGTAGTACACGGTGTAGTGAGAGATAATGCCGTTAGGGTGAAGTGGGGGCAGCCAGCTCACGAGCACTGAATCGCTGGAGTACGCCAGTGCTTTAATCTTTTGCGGTGCCGAGGGAACTGTTAAAATAAAAAGCAATTCGTCAGATGTAGTCACTAAATAAAATGATAATGATAGATTATAAGAAATCAAAACTGTTCCTGATTATAGACTTCCTGGATATCTGTGAAGAGTTGGCGACGAAAAATGATTGAAAATATCTATACCCATTTAATTGTCACTTACAAAAGTTTTTTAGGAGATTAGTCGCTATTTTTAGAAAAATGGCAATTGAAATCTGGGGGCACGGCAGTGCCCCCGCCAAGTCGAGCAAAAAAAAGGCACGGCCGTACCATCCTTTTCTCGAAGCCGTTCAGGCCATTTTCAACCGTCTGTAATTTCGCGCTGGTTACAGCTAGAAGTCTGAATTTTCTGCGACGTGTAGGCCATAACATGAGTTACATAATAGTCTTGTTTGATTTCAATTATAACTTGTAGTTTAAAAATTACCGCATGTAAAAGTTCCTTATTTTTGTCACTCACTGACTCACCGATCATCAATAATCTAAGGTATTTCTAGATGGCCTACGAGCTCAAAATTTGAAACATAAGTAGTTTATAGCCTACCTATTACATAAAAAATCTGAAAATTGGAAATTTCTGCCAAATTTTAAAGTTATGCAAACTACTCAAATAAGTTTGTAATCCCATACAAATACATGCTAATACAAAATTAATTATGCGGTTATTGCAAATAAGTTTATATGGCGGAATGAAGCGGGTTGGAACAAAGAGTTCTTTGGATTGTGGGTTTTCTAGCCAAATATTTTTATTGGTCCCATACCTACAAGTTTTAACATTCTGTTATTTTTTTAGTTTTCATGCTAATCCCAATTTTCATAAATCCCAAATTGAGGGATAATCTCTGAAGGCCCTCCAGCAGCACGGAATCTGGTAGCGGCCCTCCTGACCCAAAATCTATTTCCATTCCACCCTGTCATCATCATCCATCACCATATCAGCCATAGGACGTCCACTGCGCAAATCATCATTATAAACGTAGTTACCGTAAAATTGTTTAATATTATAATAAGCTGTATTTTAAAATAACATCTTATTCGGATTTCCACTGTAAAATTTACATTAACGCTTTTATGCGGAAGTCAACAATTAATAATTAAGTACCTACCTATACCTAACATCACAAAATTCACTTATGTATTATCAAATATGACTACGGACAACCTAGCCAAACGAATTGGAAATGTATTTGTAGTACAACAAAGTTCAAATTACTTTAAATCAAACGCGGGGTCGGGAGTACGCAGTGCTTGTTAAACAAAAAGTAACTTTTAAATGATGCCAGTACAAAATAAATCAGATACCTAATATAAGAATATCAAAAACTAAAAAAATTAATAATTGTGGTTTGTAATAAATGTAGGTATGTAATACTGGGCGTTTTAATAATACAGTCGTATTTTAAAATGGCGCGGGTGAGACGCGGGTAGTGCCGCGCAGACGCGCACCGCCAACGCCACCGTGTGACAGTCACAGTCAGTTGCCCGTGCGCCGTAGGTAATGGATGGCTATTTGGGTGTTTCAGAATTAATTTGCGATTCTCGTGTGCGTACTGAAGCGATTATTTGTCTTTTTCAACGTCTGTAAGGATTACGAATTTGTTTAGGGATTTGATTTGCTAGAGATTTGGATATTGTTGTGTAGGTAATTTCAACGTAGGTCCACCACCACTGCGAAATGCTGACGGTAATCTGGTCCATAGTGCAAAAGAGAAAGCCGATCTTCTAGGTGCTCTTTTTTTGCCTCGAACTCGACTGGCAGCGATGACGGCAGCATTATACCGCCTACCATCCCTCGGTGCGCACACTCCATGCCAGAAATTCGCATCTCGCAGAAAGATGTTCGGTGGGAGTTGCTGTCGTTAAACGTTCACAAGTCGAGCGGGCCAGACGGCATACCTGCAGTGGTGATTAAACGTTGTGCTACTGAGTTGTGTCCTGTGTTAACGCGTCTCTTCGCTCTTTCCAGTATTAAACGGGAAGTTCCATCTTCGTGGAAGACGGCCCTTGTGCACCCTGTTCCAAAAAAGGGTGACGGATCGGAGCCATTGAATTATAGGCCTACCTTTTGTCGAAGTTGCCATCTTATGGACTGCCCGAGGGATTATGCAGATGCATAGCTAGCTTTTTGTCCGGCAGACGCATTCGTGCCGTAGTAGATGGTAGCTGACGCTGAGCTAAACGCTGGCGTCCCGCAAGGCTCTGTACTATCCCCAACGTTGTTCCTTCTGCATATCAATGACATGTTGTCTATCGGCGACCTCCATTGCTATGCGGATGACAGTACTGGGGATACTTTTTACACAGGCCGTGCTAATATCCCTCGCTCTGTGGTACTGGAAAGTCGCGGAAAACTTGTGTCTGACATCGAGAACACTTTATCAAGAGTCTCGTTATGGGGTCGGGATAACCTAGTCAGGTTCAACCCCACAAAGACACAAGTTTGCGCGTTTACCGCTAAAAAAACCCCATTTACTGTGGCTCCAAAGTTCCAAGACACAGCTCTTACCATGTCAGGGAGTATTGGGATCCTCGGAGTCGACATTTCCAACGACGTCCAATTCCGATGTCACCTAGAGGGAAAAGCTACGCTGGCATCCAAAAAGCTCGGTGTGCTCAATAAAGCGAGGGGATACTTTACTCCGGGGCAAAGACTTCTGTTATATAAGTCGCAAGTCAGACCCCATATGGAGTATTGCTGTCACCTCTGGGCAGGAGCACCTGTATACCAGCTTGCACCCTTTGACTCGGTTCAGAGACGAGCTGTCCGAATAGTCGACGATCCCAGACTCACAGGCGGTATTGAACCCTTAAGTCTAAGGAGAGACTTCGCCTCCTTATGTGTGTTCTATCGTCTGTACAATGGGCTGTGCTCTGAAGAACTGTTCGACATGATGCCAACGTCCACTTTTCATCATCGCACCGCTCGCCACCGAACTGGGCGCTCATCCTCACACCTTGCAACCTAAATGGTCGCGCACCGTGCGGTTTCAAAGAAACTTCCTCCCGCGGATGGTCCGTCTGTGGAATGAGCTCCCTGCCGAGGTTTTCCCGTTGGACTACAGCAGGGGTCGGCAACCTTTTAGCATCCAAGGGCCACATAGTAGTTCACGAAATTGACGCGGGCCGCACTTTGTTAATATGTAGGTTTTGTTCGAAAAAAATACTCACATTATCAGTTGTCAATAAGGGAGAGTCAAATACCTATATATATTATGCACATAACATCATATCGACGATTTTTTATATTTTTTATTTTATCCGATGGGGGTGGATACTGGAAATCCGAATGCGTGACTTTTGGGCTCTCCAGATTCCAAATTTTTTTTATTTTATTTATTGGACAAAAAGGCATTTATATGAAACTTTTAAAATAATGGTCCGATCGCGCTGAAATTTGGCATACAAGCACTATGTGGGCCAGGAGTGATACCCTGAAAAAAATATGGAAATAATTCAAGATGACGGCGCCCCGAAACAAAAAGTTGAAATCACGAGCGAGTCAATTCTATGTAATTTGAAGCGAGGCCGAAGGCCGAGCACCGAGAAAATTTATCTACCGAGAGTTCAACCCCAGAAGCTAAATAAACCCAGCCAGAGGGCCGAAAGCCGAGCTCCGCGTAGGGCCGAAGGCCCGGAGCGTAACGATCGAGCCCACGCGGTATAACTGCTTAACTGCCCTACTTAGGTAGATTTAGAGAGGTAGGAAGATTAGGTAAATTTGGCATACGGGCATTATGTGGGCCAGGAGTGATAGCCTGAATTTTTTTTAATTCAAGATTTGGAACATAAAGCCAAAATCCCGAGTAAATTAAGCGAGACCAAAGGGTGAGCTTTCAGGTCGGGAGGCCGTAGACCGACCTTGCGGAGGATCAAAGGCCCGGAACTTCACTTCGCGGTTCCGAACCCTAGTAATTTTAGAAGGGACGGAACATTGCCCGAACCGATGTAAATCTAAGCGAGCCCCCAGCGTGCCACCTCTAAGTTATTTAAAGCGAGGCCGAAGGCCGAGCTCCAAGAAAATTTAGCTACCAAGCGTTCAACTACCCCAGTAGCTAAATAAACCCAGCCAGAGGGCTGAAGGTTGAGCTGCGCGTAGGGCCGAAAGCCCGGAGTGTCTCGAACGAGCCCCCGCGGTGCAACTGCCCTACCTAACTGTCTTAACAAGCGAACTGGATGGCCGGAGACGCGACGGTTCGCTTCGAAGCCTTGAGAAGGCCGCAGGCCGAGCTGCGCGTAGGGCTGAAGGCCCGGAGCGTCCGACAGAGGCGCAGCCTGCGAGGCCAAGCGTGTCATGACTACATCGGACATTGGTGGTATTTCAAGAAGTACTTATTTCGCCTCTGAAACCCGGTACAAAATTAACGTTCAAAGATAAGGTAGACGAATTTACTATCACGGCAATACGTCGAAAAATGCATGTTTCTTTTTTTATATTAGAGGGCCCGACTGCAAAGATAAATCGCATTTCGATTTTCAATTATTTATTATTTGAATTGTACCTATACTCTTATTAAATTTAGTACTTCACAACTTGTCCCTTTACTATATTTATTTTGCTGTTTCTGTCTGTTGCCATGCCACTGACTCGAAATACATATATTTTAATAATAATAATTGTCGCCTCCGATTTATAACTAGGTTTTCTTTTAATGTGTATGGCCATTGATGAGGTTCGTGATTTTAACATACACGATATACAAAATAGTCAAGGAGGTTCGCGGGCCGCAACTGACCCCTTCGCGGGCCGCATGCGGCCCGCGGGCCGCCGGTTGCCGACCGCTGGACTACAGTATGGGGTTCTTCAAAAGAGGAGTGTACAAGTTTTTATTGGGTCGGCAACGCGCATGTGACACCCCTGGGGTTGCAGGCGCCCATAGGCTACGGTGACTGCTTTCCATCAGGCGGGCCGTATGCTTGTTTGCCACCGACATGGTATAAAAAAAAAAGATCTTTCGTATGAACGAAATAATACGTTGGGGTTAAAGTAATAAAAAAATCTTTACTTCTTTGTCGTGTTAGCGACTGTTAATTGTGTTCATAATACTAATGTAGAAATTGTTTGTGTAGGTAATTTTAGGATTACGAACTTGATTTGATTTGCTAGAGATTTGGACATTGTTGTGTAGGTAATTTCAACGAAGTAATGCGTTGAAGTTAAAATAAAGCTACTGTTAATTGTGTTCAATGCTCTAATGGATATCGGTTCTGGAGTGTTTACATGTGGGCAAGCGTATGTAGCACTTTCCAGGGTCACAAGTTTGAACGGTATACATCTAGTAAATTAAAGCGCAGGAATCTGCAATATTAGAATATAATAGACTAAGACGCAAATACCGTCCAGACTTGTCAGAAATTGTTCCATCAAAGCCCCGGAAAAAAGCCCATAAAGACAGGGAGTGGGCTATGAGAAAAATGGTAGCTGACATACAAGAAGTAGTACCCGAAAAGAAAAAAAAGAAGAATACCTACAAAAAGAGATGAGATCCCATCAAAAACATTACATGTAAAAAGGTGCAAGTCTCGCATCATAGCAGTTGTTACACCACAAAAAAGTTATGAGATCAATTGTTTAACCAAGTCAATAATTTAGTAGTTACTACAAGGGGGTATCCATAAAACTCGATTTCTACTAACTTGCCTAACTTGAAACTGCATGTAGAAATACTCATTTTATTATAGGTATCAATAAAGAGTAAGCCAAATTAGCTTGAGATTACCAAGCGAATTAAGTTTGATGATCCACCACTACCTATCCATGGGAACATTTGTCTAGCAGCTTTGTCATAAATTGTTACCTTATAACAATTACTTAATTAACAACATCTTATAGTAACTGTATTAATATAAGATATCTGTATTTTTTTAATATAAAGAATGACTTGGCCATCGCACAGGGATGATTTGGGTTGGGTCGTGATCAAAAACTACTTTTCGTGACTCTGAAGCCTATCACCATTATGTAGGGTAGACTCTGATCAATATATTATCTTAAAACTACTTAAATCATTTATGTATATACTTACTCAAAAGGCGTGAAATAAAAAAATCTACTGGCCTGTCCGCCCTTCCTACTATTCTTCATACTAATTTTGAATTTCGCACGCTTTTCTACTGACATAATTTGGTTGTCAGAGTATATAAATAGTCATCCTATTATGCCTTTGTCAAACGGTGTACAGGATATCTGGTGACCATGTTATAACAAACGAAATTTTCTATTTCTTGAAAAACACTCTTTCTCTCACTCTCAGATTTAATTCCGTATTATGTCCATTATTTTGCCTCACGACCTCAAAAACACTCGGTACATAGGTAAGTAATAAAATCAACTGCTTAAAACAACCCTAATTTAGCAATGCCCTAAAGACATTCAGTAAGATGTGGTCGATGGCCAAGTCATTCTTTATATTAAAAAAATACAAATATCTTATATTAATACAGTTACTATAAGATGTTGTTAATTAAGTAATTGTTATAAGGTAACAATTTATGACAAAGCTGCTAGACAAATGTTCCCATGGATAGGTAGTGGTGGATCATCAAACTTAATTCGCTTGGTAATCTCAAGCTAATTGGGCTTACTCTTTATTGATACCTATAATAAAATGAGTATTTCTACATGCAGTTTCAAGTTAGGCAAGTTAGTAGAAATCGAGTTTTATGGATACCCCCTTGTAGTAACTACTAAATTATTGACTTGGTTAAACAATTGATCTCATAACTTTTTTGTGGTGTAACAACTGCTATGATGCGAGACTTGCACCTTTTTACATGTAATGTTTTTGATGGGATTAAAGTTATACTTGTAAAAGATCAGCTGTAGTTGTCAGTTTTGTTTTGATTATAATATTATATATATGTTATATGGCTATATGGCCAGAGCCTAGTCAGATAACCCTAGCTATATATAGGTAGGACCATGGCACTTACGAGGCTATAACATTAAATATATACTCACTGTCTTCCTCAGTCATGCAGTACACTGGCGGGCTCCGTTTGCCGTCGCCCGCGTTGGTGAACGCCAGGACTTGCACGGAGTAGTTGGTGTACTTCCTTAACGTGTGCAAGTACGTGTCGGTTGTTGTTACCCTCTTGATTTCACCAACATCAGCTGTAGGAGAACACATGGACTCATTACTAATTACTTGCAATTATTGTAGAAAATAAAAACAATTGTAAAATCTAGAACGCAATGGAATTTTGGTATCGATGTTTCCAAGCTGCTATACAATACATATGTTCTATTATCACCATTTGCTAAAACATGAGCTTACATGAACTACCAATTTCGTTTATTCCAATTAAGTCTCAATATGTCTATTTTGACATAATTTTGCGCTCTTGTGGCTTACTGGTTTTAGTTTTCGCAGGTAGCCTCCTACTGCGTTCACGTAGGTAATACTTAGTGGACATTACGATGAAAGCATTTGCTGGATTCGAGTAGGTAAGCTTTGCTGGCTTAGAATATTTATGCTAGTATCTCAAAATGATATATGTATGTTACGGAACTCTAAAACATGCCAGTTCCTTTGGATGAAAAATATTTACCATGGTCACTACTAAGCGGGGAGTAGATGACTTTGTATCCTTGGATGAGCCCGCCATGCTGCCCCAGCGGCGGCGGAGTCCATACAACCTTCATGCTCGATGATGAGAGCGGAGAGCATGTCACTCTTGTCGGGTGTGACTCAGGCACTATGAAATAAAAATAAAAAACACAATATTAGAAAGTTATTCATTGCTAAAACTGAAAACCCCTATTCCTTTTCCACTGCCTAGTCTTACCATTTGGAATTTTGTTTTCCACTCGATACCATGCCTGACAACATCAAAACCTACCTGAGGGGCCGATGGTTCACTCATTAAGACATGATAGCGCTTTAGCATTTGCTAACGATTTAACCGTGACAGGTAGTGAAATCCTTCATTGTTAGCGAATAACTAACTAACCTTCTTATTTATAAACGCTTCCTATTTAGCAAGCAGATACGTTTTGTTTGTCCCTTTCGGTCTTACCAATACTTAATTTTTTAAGACCGAAAGGGATAAATCGGTAAGATACATACCTCCTTCTAATGTGGTGGCTGCGACCGGCGCGGACGGCGGTCCAGCGGCGACACCATTGAAAGCACGAACTCGCACTTCGTACCGGGTGAACTTCCTGAGCGCTGACAGGCTCAGCTCGGTTGCTGACCATCCGTTCACTGTTAGTGTCCTGAAAACGTAAAGATTTAGTGTAAATTTATTGTCTGTTTTCATTGACACTCTTGCACCTGGGCTAAAAATACGGTAAAAATTTCGAAACTGTTGGAAAAGGACTATGTTACGAGGCTCGCTCGGAGAGTGACATGCACGTTAATTATGGGCTCGGTATACTGTAAAAGTAGAGTTCCTGAAAGGGCTCCAGAGCTCATCAGTGCAGGACGCCGCCCCGCAACTCGCAGTGTTACGCTTTTCTTGGAGGCGGGCGCAATGTAGCGTGTATTTACAACGCCAATTACGATCTTTTTTTGCTTTTCGTGGTGGGGGCCATCAGCATGTATTTATAACGCTAATTACGTTTACGTTACAGGCTTGATATACTGCTCACCTCGTAGAATTCCTGACAGGCGTGCCTCCAGGACTGATCTCAGTACAAGAAACGGTGTACCCCAGCAACTCCCCATGCCAAGCCTCTCGTGGCGGAGGGCGCCAAGCAGCGTGCAGTTCGCCTGGCCCGCCAGGAGTAACGTGCACATTTGTTGGAGGCTCTGATGGCGCTGCAAGCATTTTATTTTATAATGAGTGTTAAATGTGTTCAACGAGTCAAGTTTGGGAGCTGATAGATGTGAGAACCTATGCTGATAAGATGAAAATAAACTCAGAATCCCATTAAATAAAGAATTGTACGTCAAGTGTAAAAATAAGTATCGAAAGAATCCGTTCATAAATATGTTACGACGTTCTTATTACACAGAATTAGAGTGCACTGGGACATATTTTTGAACGTTTTTGTATACCCCTTATTTTGTCTTCGACTGTACAGACAGGAGACTGGGATTGATAATGATGTCTACCTATTAGGTAATAATTATTAGGGAGAAAGAGTTCGCAGCGGAGTATTTTATTTTCCTTGACTTGCGGTACTATTCCAGCTCTTTCCAGAGCCAGCATCTTTTACAATGGATTCCTTCTATGTAGTCCGGGGACGCTTTGGTCATCTTTTGGGAATAGATCGCAAGCAAATACCCTGCTTGAACAAGTAGCTGTCCGGTCATTGAAGCGCGAAGAATACATTTGTACTTTAAAATTGATTTGACAAATACCTTCTTCTTGCGTCTTAACGACGACGGGTTCGGTGTAGGCACTTCGGTCGATTTGATTGACGGCTGCTAGCCGAATCATGTAGGCCATGTGTGGCTTGAGTCCATTGAGTAGTGCCTCATAGTGGATATCTCCTTTCTTGGTCAGTCTAGAAAAAAAGATTTAAACTAACAATAGTAAGAGTATCAACATGAGAAATAAGATACTGGAGATAATGTATTATTGGTTTCTAATTTTGTAGAGAAGTCAGTAGGTCAATTTCTCGTGCAATCCTCAAAAAGTTTGTACATTTGGATCACGTCTTCGATTTTGACAAATATTGGTAGGCTGATAGAGTCAATGATGCTGAGCAAGATCCACCACATTTCCCAAAATCTTCCAGGAAGTTTGTATGGATGTACAAACTTTTTAAGAAATGCTATTGATAATGTTTATCATACTAAGCAATGCTGCGGGTAGTGCGGTATGGCGACTATGGCGTAACTCATAAGAGTCATAAGGGATAACAAGTTGTTGCAACTCAGAGTATTATTCACACGACTAGCGTCTGCTGTATCAAACCCTCACACCATGGATAGACATATTGACACTAGTCAACATGAACTGCCCCGACGGTAATCAGCATAGTGCTGAATAGTGTAACCCATGAGGGAACAGTTATCAAAATCCTGACTATACTCACACGACTTGCAGCTGCTGTGTCACTCCATGGACGGACACATTAACAGTGTCAGCAGCGTGCCACTGGTCGACACGGACTGCCCCGACGGCGCTTAGCGTGCAGTGCTGAATAGTGTAACCCATGAGGGAACAGTTACAAAAACCCTGACTATACTCACACGACTTGCGGCTGCTGTGTCACTCCATGGACGGACACATTAACAGTAACAGCAGCGTGCCACTGGTCGACACGGACTGCCCCGACGGCGCTCAGCGTGCAGTGCTGAATAGTATAACCCATGAGGGGAGAGTTGCCGTCGAAACCCTGGCTCCAGGATAACCGCACCGCTCGGCTCAGAATCTCCGTCACGGACAGAGAGTGGGGCGTATCGGGTTTCTCTAAAAAATGGGGTTACATGGTTTAACATTGTTGTGGTTGTCATGTTTGCGATAGTCTACAGGAGAACTAAATATTTACTCATATGCACAGCTTTATTTTGTGGTCACAATAATCAATTCTGACTTGTTTAAAGATTTCTAGACTGGCATTTTGCGACGATGCTTGTCGAAGTGAAATAATTATTGAGTAAGGTATATTAAGTGACCTGATGCACGGAGTACTAACGTGTTTGGATAAGATGTTTAGCGTTCCAACTAATTATTTATTACTAACCTTGGACGGATAGATAAATATAATGGTCACTATGACCGTAGGCGTTGACGGCTTGGCACTTGTACACTCCAGAGTCCGGTCTATCGGCTCTGCTGATATATAATTGGGACCTTAAACCACTATCAGTCTTTGCTTCGGAGACACTTAGCCTGTAACAAAATATCATGTTTTGATACGAACCTTTTTTTACGGAATGAAATTGGTACCAGACTAATATGAAATAGGTACCCAGAAACAAATCAGAAAACTCAGAAAATAATGTATACCTAAACTTTCGTCTTAGACTAAAAATGTTCAAAAAACGTCGTCTTACCGTCTAACATCTCCTCAAATCTTTGCACCTAGCCATCAAGCACTCTATACGAGTATTGTTTCTCCAGAAACACTATAAGCCGCTAGATTTTCCTAGAGAAACTCACCTATAAGTATTAAGATCTAGATGGTTCATGTTGTGCGACCACTGCACGCGGATGGGGTTGTCACCTCGTACATCACAGAGGAGCGTCGCCGGCGAGTCCCTCCGCGCAGTCATGTTCGTCGACGTCAACTCAAACCGCGCTGGTTCTGAAGGTGGAATAAACAGAAGAAAATATTCCATGTATTCGTGTTCTATTACAGCATAGGTAACCGGTTATTGAGTCCCATGCGGTACTTCTATGGTACAATTGGAGCTCGTATTTCCCAAAATGTGCGATTAAAATTGTTAAGACTGGCTGAATTGGCTCACGACTTCCCCGAAATTGATGGTTAATAAAATGTTGCCTACCTGTGTTCTATGGCAACATTTATTTTTTTAGATAAAAGAAAGGCTGATAATCCTCAAATGGTGATCAGGTGGCTGCCCACTCTAAGTTAATAAACGATAATATTAGCCATTAGAATATGCGGGCTGTGTTTTAAGGGCAGTCAATTTTGCAAAAGAGGTGTACCTATTTACTTACTTATTAATAAACGTCTCCTAACTAGTAAGCCGATAAGTACAGTTCCTCACTTTCGGTCTTATATATTGATAAGATCGAAAGGGAAAAACAATACTCAACAGCTTGTTTAGGGTACTTAGATGTGCACGCACAAAAATTAAGTTGGTAGGTAACTATTATACTTTACACTCACCATTGACATCAACTTTGATGGTTTTGGACAGGGGCGAACCGACCCCGTTCTCGGCTTTGCACATGTACTGCCCTTCGTCATACGGCAGTGCTGACTCGATCCAAAGGGTCCCATTTGAATAGAATTGGAAACGACCCCCAAGGTTCACCAGTGGAACGAAGTCGGAAGACGCAGCACCTAAAAGAATTACAGTTATGGCAAATCATTACACAATGTGGTAAAATTATGAGATTTTTATGAAAACAAAATTTTGGACAACTTTTTCTAAAGATTATGTGTAACCACTTTTAATGGTCACGACAGTACACCAAAATAGATCCAACAGTATCGACTTACTATATTTCATCAAGATAATTTGTAGCCTAAAACTACTTTGAAGTGCTTTGTATCGATCGTCTTGTCGTCACTTCTCAAACAAACCGTTTCCCCAAAGTGTCTACTATTAAAACAATTTGTCAGTTCTAATCCCACTGATCTAGCCCTGTGGTAGTAATTTTAATTACCTCTCTGCTTCAACCAGGTGACTTGAGGGCTTGGCGAGCCCGTAGTTTGACAATGTAACGCCACTGGCTCCCCAGCTAGAATTGCTTCGTCCTTTGGTTCCGTCATCCATTTTGGAGATACTGCAGCATGAAATGAAAGCTATAGTTTAAAGGATGAAAATGTGTTATTAAGTGGAGACATGGTTTTAACCTTTTCGCCATTGATTTGATAATAAGTCAAACAATCCTAAGTAAAATACACCTTAAATTGACGAGACAAAGTTGACAGTAAAACTACTGTCAACTTTCGTCGTGCAATTTGTTGCTTGACGATGATGGCTCGCTATTACCTTTATACTGCAACGGGGAATAGGTTAAGACTTCTACGTCGGATATTTTTATATTTTTGACATGGAAGAGTAAACCATTATGTCCAGATTGTCCAGTATACATACTGGAGTTTCTTAGACTAACCCTTAATAGGGCAATGGTAATATATTTACCACCTCATTTTGAAACTTATTCTGTCAATGAATATGTGTCAAACCCAATGAAATTTAGGTGTGACTGATGCCTTATTAAGGGCTAAAGGAGTCGAAAACCCTATCTGACAATATGTTCCTCTATACAAACATTACAAACTATTTTGACATAAACTTCTATGTATTCTAAGAATTTACCTTACCGAAAGACGTTACCTTATCCTGCTGCTTTCAAAGTTCAATATAGGTTGCTATACAGTTATACCAAATATTTAACCTATGAGTAAATTAAGTGTCTAAATATTTAAGGATTATAAAAACGGACCTCCATTTATAGTTTGGTAAGGTCACGTCTGTACCTATCTAACGAAGCCTGCGCTTCGTTGCGTATTTCAATTTGGGGAATTTATTTATTTTGCTCAATAAAATATTACCAAGAGATATTTATAGTTTGACGATTACCTTTGAAAGAGATCGATACACTTTCGTTTGTGCTTAAAAACGAATCTACTCGTACCTAGATGTTATAGTATAGGTATCCATTATTGTCGAATAAAATAAACATAACTGAACTTGAATACGCTCACAAAAGTTATTCAAACAGGAATATTTCTGTTGGATATATTGTAAACTTCTGATTATAGCGAATTTTATTCGTGAAAGCAATTTCGTATTAAATAACCTATAGAAACATCTTATCCAGGCGTCGAAAGTTTTTACAAGCACATTGAGAGCTTTTTGTGGAAAAAGTTGGACAAGAAGTTTCTACGTCGTAATACGCATACAAGAGGTATATCTATGCGCGATGCGTGAAACGAATCACCAGATTCTCAAACTCACGACTATTATATACCGTATGTTCATTCACACTCACAGGAAAAATTACCATTTCCTCTAGCAGTCTGTAATCCAATGCTGAGCGAAAGAAACATAAAATACAACTTTATAACACTGCATGTGGAAAAGTGATAATAAATTTAATATGAAGGAAAGTGCTTTTTGTGGTATGTTACATTATTAAATGCATGGTTTATGTACACACTGAGTCTTTTTATAGCTTGCCTTGATAAATACTTCAAAAATATATTTAAAGCAATGTGACAGAAGACGGTCTGGTCCCTACTGTTTTGTTATTTAAAAGCGACTTGGTGTCCAGTCAATTGTACTTAAGAAAACCAACTCTCGCATGATTTGAAGAACCTAATTAGAAAAAGACTCAGTTTACACAAACCAAACATTGCACAATAAACTAGATGACAAGTAAACATCGCCAATCCTTTACAAACAGAACTCGGTGCTTTCTAAGCGTGATAGTGCTTGTGCTCGGGTGCTCAGGTGCTCAAGTGCTCATGTGCTCAACTAGGTACCTTTGACGACCAGTTCGGCGGTATAATTGACTTTGGCGGCAGAGTTGGACGCGACACAAGTGTATAGACCGCTGTGTCTTGCGAATACCTCTTTGAATACGAGGTTGCTAAAGAAATCGGCACCCCGCTCTTCCACCTATACAAGTATTCGTATTTTCATATCGAGAATATGATAACATGGTCGAGGGTCAAGTTATAGAATAGGATATATAATATATTATTGCACACCAAAAAAAAGGAAATATGGGAAAAACAATCGTTTACATATACCTATTACCTACATAGCGGCGCACAACTGACAAAATTTATCGATTACTTTATAACATATATTAGGAATAAATAATTAATTATGTACTTATAAGGCAATATTGATATTTGAGTACCCAATAGTTGTGGTAATGTTGACGTATGGTCGGAATTAATTGTGTGGTTACCACTTACTTTAATTGACAAACATATTGGATGATTCAATGATTCAATAATTTGAACATGAGTTTCAATGTTTGTCTTAGTGTCCATATTTCGTTGCAACTACGTCATTACAGTAATTTCAAAAATCATACAAAATGCGGGACAAGTTATTCAAAGTACCTAATCAAAATTCTTACTGTCCAAAAACAAAAAACAAATATTATCAATCTACAAAAATGTTAAACTTTTTCCTATGTGTGTAGGTAGTACAGATTGTAGCGAACAATCTTTTACCTTCGTCTTTTCACGGAAACATTTATATTTCCGTTTCAATTAGCTTCAGTGCAATGGATACTGATGTTCATCGTCACAATAATATGAATTCGGAATTTCGGACGTTTCCGTGAAATGCCAATGGGACAGGATTATGCACTACAACTGTAAAAGCGCTATGTAATTGCCAAACAAATAGTTGTAGAATGACATAAACAACTGTGTAAAGTTTAATAGCAGCGTGTGTTTTCATTGTTTCTGTAGAATATGGCTTAAAAAATGTCCAAGCTTAAAAAATTGAATTTGACAATATAGGTAGATTTTACCTCATAAAGGCCACAGTACCATGCCCAATGAAGGCCAATAGGACTAAAAAAAAACTCGCTCCATCGCACAATGGTGTCCCCAATTAATTGTGTCCCTTAAATTGGCGCACTTTGGCTTAATGTGGTCTGAGGCTTTGAGGACATACCCATTGAAAATCGCTGGCCAGTGGCAGAACTACAAAACTTAAACGAATCCGTTTGACAAATAAGGAACTGACCTGAAGAGACGAGGGTATTGGCACGTTGTCCTTCAGCCACGTGAAGTGCACGGGCATGTCCCCTGACGTCACACTGCAGCTGACCTGGGCGCGCTTGCCTTCCTGCAGGTTCGCGGAGAACGAGAATGGTTCGATCTCTGGAGGATCTGGAGGCAAGAGAGTTTTGAAGTTGTTGAAATGCCCATACTGCACATTAAAAATATGCCCCATAATAAATATTATGGCATTATCTTATACTTAGGTCGCATGGTGATGGACATCAGCGTCATCATAGTAGACACATTACTGCGATCGATAAATCGCTTGCAGAGTGCGGCGGTTATGGGTATTTAATGAAATAGGGATTAGACTAATGCCCTATCCAGCAGGGGGCTGGTATAGACTGATGATGAATCTTATACGCTCTAGTCATATAGTAAGCTAAATTAAGGCCGTTTTGTTACCACACAACGCCACTATAATAAATAAATATACGTTTGCAATAAACATATGTTTGTGATTAATACACAAGGAGATGCCCTTACCAGGATTTGCACCCGACGACCTCCATATTATAATATTCAGTGAAACGGATGACCCATCGATCTTTTTATCGCAAATTGCTGGATATGCATAAACCTAAAATCTCGGAGGCCTTGGCCATTTCTGGATAAGATACGGAATCCATCGAATGCTACATTCCTAATTTATATCCTGTAGTTTTAACGAGGTTAACAATCTGTATGTAACCGATCTACGGAAACACATTCCTTGCCTTCGTTAGGCGAGCAAGGTGCCGAGTAATTGTATCTTTTACTTCATCTGGATAAATTATTAATCTGAAGGATATTACGCAGATTTCCAGGCAGACTATTCATGGCTGACAATTAAGCGACGTCTAATTAGTGCCAAATTAGCATGACAAAGAGCTTGCTTTCCAATTCATAAAGAAGCGAGACGAAGGAAACACTTTATTGCAATAAGCGGATTATAAAGGGTAGCACCATTTAAGCTTTAGGTATAATAGCGCGTAAAGTGTCTTAATGTTTTTGACTTTAATGATATTGACTGTAGATATTTATTATGACTTAGCACCTCATTTAAGTGGGATACTTCTTATTTTGTAAAGTTAGACTTTATTTCGTGCGTAGGTGTCATAAAATCGATAAAGATCCTCCAGTGCATACAGTACCTGATTCCTTATAAAATGAGTATCTATCCAAAAAACTGTCCATGTCGTTTCTGCATAATATATTAGAAATTTTATTTGACTTTACTCGTACGAGCGTATGCGTACCTTTATGTTACTATAAACTCTATGGGACTTTGCACCCTGTTTGCACTTGACTGAACTGTATTAGAACTATTAATTAACAGCTACCATCTGGTCCATGTCAGCGTTACTCGTGTAAGCGACGACCTGCAATAACACCTACTACAGGACTGTAAGGGTGCGGCTCCACTGACGCGGAGCGGAGCGGAGCTGTGGAAGCTCCACCAATGAGACCGCATGACAGTGTTTCGAATTCGAATTTGAAGAATGTAATTGGTCAATTTTGCACATCTCCGCTTCGCGTTGCGTCAGTGGAGCCGCATCCTAACACTCTACGGGACACCCGTCTTACTTGAACTGTATTTAGGACTACTCGCTAACATCGACGCGTGGTGACGGCAGTAAGAATAGATAACATTTGTCACCAGCCCAAATCTTCCCGTCGGTGGCGTAAGAGTCGACTAAGGGATTGAAGGGTCAATGAATATCCCTTTATTAGAAGATTGATGATACCGCAGCATCATCATAGTGAACACATTACTGCGATCGCTAACCCGCTTTCCCAGTGTGGCGATTATGGGCATTTACCTCCTGCCTCGTAGATACGCGACAGGACATACGGACAGAGATAGGTTGATGATCTATGATGTTTGCGACTACGAGCAAGCTGCAACACTCTGCGTGATCTCTCCATGTGGCACAGTAATTAGTAGCCTTCGATAGTATTAGGACCAACTTCAGGACACTCCTAGACTGCATATTAAAATTTAGAACTACTCACTGCTAACAACCAGCTGCAATTCCCTACGCGCGATTTCTCCATGTGGACCAGTCACAGTACACATGTAAGCGCCGGCTTGCGAAGGTTCGACCCGCGTCACTCGCAGCGCTCCCTCCATATTGCTGTCCCACTCTACGGGACTTCCCTCTCGCTCCCATTTTACTGAACTGAAAAATATACATATTGTTCATAAAAGGAATATCTGGTAACATTCTTTCAATGCTTGGTCAGTAAAATCTTTCATTATTTTTACTCGTTGAACGAAAGCGACTACGAATGTATTGCTTTGGATTCTTACCTAATGGGATAGCCGGAGTAAGGGCAATACATTACTAGCTCCCTGCCGGCTACTGCTCTAATTGGGCCCACTGACCGAACATACGGTGGACCTGAAATAGATACATTAATTACTACTGCGATAATTATGATACCAATGCAAAATGTGACAAAATACTCAGATTAACCCTGGTGTAATGGCAACATATTTGGGACTAGGTCGATTTGTGTAAGATGTCCCAAGATATTTATTATTATTATTATATTTGCCAAAATTAAAAAAAAACAACCATATCAATTTAGAAACACGTAAGGTTTTAAATTGAATGCTCTAACAGAGCTGTCAAATGGTCAAGGGTAAAAGTAATTCATAAATATTCGAAGATATGCCGCCTTTTAAAAATGGATAAAAAGTACAATGAATTAATGCAGTGAAAGGATATCTTATTTCTAGAACCATTAGATACTTGTCATACACATGCTACTTAGTGCAAGGTATTGCAGGTGTGGTAATATCCATGACGTACCGTAAATATTAAGCCTAGAGGTGTGTGAGACTTCACCAAGAGAGTTGGCCGCTTTGCACGTATAGAGGCCGCCATCATCTGACCGCACAGCAGAAATGTTGAGGAAGCTCACCACGTCATTTGTTTTAGTCGCGAACTGTTCTACGCTGTAACTGAGTACAAAATTTATTTCTACGACAGTAAATTCTGGTCAGGTATTTTAGTCACAACATTCCTTGGCGAAAAGCTTCTTACGAGTACTAAAGTTCTATGGCGAAACTTATGTCCACTCACCGATGCCCTTTGGCCATTGTGTTGAGAGTCTGACCATCCAGCATCCATGTGAAATGGGGTGGAGGAGACCCTGCAGCTGAACATTTGAGGGTCACCACCTGTCCTGGCCTCAGGACTTGTTCTATGAAGGTGTATTGGAGTTCTGGTGCGGTATCTGTTGAAAAAATTTAAACTAATACTGAATTCGATGACCTATCTAATAAAAGAAATATCGGTATTTGATAAATGTTCTCTTTTACAATGTCATAATTCCTGTTACCTATGTGCAGGACCTATACTTATTTTTTTTACACAACTGCTTCACGGAGATGGCACTTGAATAGTGCAGTTGTGATATGTTGATCAATATATACAAAATGTACTCGTTTATCTGCTTGTCGTCTGCATTTTAGAGTATCGAGGATAGAGGATCGCGGAGACTATAAAGGTATTGAAACTATTGATATTGAAGCTGTGGGTGCCATTATTAAGAGTTTATTTTCTTACCTCCTAACCGCAGTTCAGCGCTAGCTTGCGCCGAGTCTCTCTCATTCCTGGCCATGCACTGATACACGCCCTTATCCGCCCGGTGCACCGCTGAGATGACCAGCTGTTCGCCGTGGCCCATGATTCGGACGCGGCCACCAGACACTCCGGCGCCGAGGGGGACACCGTTGTGCAGCCATTCTAGTCTTGGTGAAGGCCAACCGCTCCATGAGCAGTTGATGGTGGCTGTGCCACCGCTGTTCACCATCTGAAATAGAGGAAAGGTGTTAGTATTCGGGCCATAAATTCAAGGATTCACGTGTAGATTTAGAGTGCACTAACTCGCGAATATTGGTTATTTCAGAAGAAAATTTGGTTTAAAGATTTTATTTCTTATCACATCACCATTCACCACCGCATCAAAGATCACCGCCTGGTAACGGCATTTAGAATACATCTGTTACTGACCATTTGTTTTGAAGTTTGCATATGGGCAGCAGCATCGTCGCCAGCTTGGCGATTATAGTCATTGACCTCCTAATGAGTCCCATATGCAAAATTAGTGGAAGAGGCCTACGTCCAGCAGTGGACTGAGACAGGCTGATGATATGATAGATCATTAAAAACACTTACATAATATTATATTTAATGTGATTGCGTTTAAGATGTTTCTTTTTCTATTTTGAGAAACAGAACAAACAGAATGGTGTAACGTGTACATATTTGCAGTAAGTATGTAATGTCGTAAAAACTTGAACATTTCGAAACTTCTAATATTAAATTGCAAAGAATTGCTATTTAGAGAAGTTGATAATCTGTTGACTTTGAAAGCTAAATTAGTGTCCACATGTTGAGCCTCTATTAAACTTAGCCAAGTTCTCCAGTAACGCAACATTAGAGTTAGAGTGTCCATTAATGGACTCAAACTTTGTGTCGCTAAGCCCCTTGTAGCGCACATAAACTTTCACCGCGTTAGATGTACCGTCTACATTGTACAATGATAATAATATGATCAAAACTCCACCGAAAGTCATGCTCGGATTACTGAAGTAGCGACGTACAATGGGCGAAGTTATCAAATTCACCACTGCATGCAAACTTTGCGTAGTAGGTATATACATAATTACATATACATAAATGTGCGTTGCTGATAACTTTGATGGTTATACCGTGCTTACAACAGACTGAACAGAGGTTTGGTAAAATTAAAGCCCTAATATGTAGACAATATTGAACTTCCCCGAGACGTTTATAAATATTAAAGGACACACAAATAAATGGCCATTTTATCTTGGACTATTCATCAATGCGTGGCCTGTTTAAAAATTAACGTGACCTACAACCCACTGTTGTTCAATCTCATTTGCAATTCCTTATTCCTGAAGGGTCAGGAGCATCCCGAACAAATGTTTGCGTCGTCCGGCCCAATTGAAACAATCAGAAAGGGACCATTCTTACTGCTGGTTCAGCTGAAGATTTGTTACATGTGAAGAATTTTAAGTATTTGATGAAGGATTCTGCAATTAAGGTAGACATGACTGTGTATTTGTGAAAACTGTATAAGAGATACTTGTATTTATTACAAAAATCCATCAATTAAAGAATTTTAGACACAGTTTGGTATTTTTAAGTTATTTAATCAACTAATTAGTTTTTCCTAATTTTTATTTTTATTTTGAAATCAGCAGCCATAACACATCTTGTGTTTGACAGCAACTTGCAGCCTTCTGTTTTCGATTGTATTGATTAAAATGAAAAATAGTGATGGTAAAAACGCACCAATGTTTTTCAAAACAAAGATTGGTCTAGCTTTATCAATTTTGGGGTTAACACACAGTCATGCTATTTTACTAACGAAATTCATATCGCAGTGCATGTACGAGTTTATGAATTTTAGGTAAGTAAATGCAAACGTTAAATAATGTGCCAGCAATCGACAGTTTTAAGAAACAATAATTTATACTTTGTTATTTATTACGCTTAATGTCCAGACAAAAATAAATGTGTATTGTTAAAGCCGGAAGCATTACGTCATGTACTAACAACCGAGTTCGTAAAATATTATAAACTTATATATTTTTCGGTGTAGTAGGTACAACAAAGTTTTAGACATGCGAATATATTATTTTTTTGAACTCTGTATGCCTGTCGTATACATAAAAACTAAAATGGGAAACGAAGATACTTTGTGAAAATTAGTTCTAAATGTTGTAATGAGCCAATTCAATCACATTTTCAACAAGGTCACGCAGAAACGGTATCATTATAAGCTTTACATATATGTATAGGGGATATTATATTCTCTATCGGCTAAATATTGATTCTCATTTGTGTTCCCAGGGACAATGTCACATCAAAATATCGTGTATTCTAAACAAACAAAATTAATTCAAAACCAAGGGTAAAATCATGTTATGTAAGAGAATTACATTTGTCAAACGCTATTAACTACAAGTCACGTTATCGGCTAATCCAGTCATAATAACACAATTCACTACGAATACATGAGTAACGAACGAAAATATATTATCGTTTGACCCGACTGGGGCAGCTCGGGTCGGAAAGGACAAATTAGTTACCTCTAGGGACGTTTGCTTGCTGCGACCTTCCGCACCCTTTATTAGATACGCAAAAACTTATATTTTCGTGGTATGTTTTGATAGTAGGTAATAATAAGTCGTAGGGGGGTTAAATTTATAAGGACTCAAGGGGAAACTCACATAGCTTCAATTACTAACATATAGTACTGTACATATAATTAGTATAAAAACACATTTAGTTTTGGCATAATGATGAATGTACATCCTTAGTTGACTTATCAGGTAAAGAACTTTCTAGAGCTTACCGTGGGACTAGGTCGATTTGTGTAAGATGTTCCAAGATATTTATTTATTTCACATCATCAGCCTGTGATAGTCCACGACTGGACGTACGCCTCTCCTATTAACTATGCGTATAGACGCATTAGGAGGTAAATGACCATAATCGCCACGCTGGGCGCTATGATGACGCTGCTGCCCATCATCAGTCATCACTCGTTATCAAAAATGGCCAGTGACACTTCAATCCCTTAGTGGACTCTTACAACACCCGCAGGAGTTGGGGTTGACAAGTGTATTCTTCATGCCGTCACCACACAGCCAATTTATTTATTTATTTATACCTAATGCATTGTAAAATGTTGTATGATACACACATGTTGAAATGTAGTAAATCACATTAAATAGATAATGCTTATAGTTCCGTAATGTTTGACTTGGCAGAAAACCGAGTATCTGAAACTCTGCAGTGATCACAGGTTGAAAATTAAAAAATATATATTAATAAAATGCCTTAACACTTTCATTGCAGACGAGTGCTATGCGCTACGCTCGTAGCTGATCCCGTGATTTTTCCACTTTGTAGCAAAAATGGACCTCCCACAGAGAACTCCCCCGGGAGTTCCCCGCGCTCAAACTGTTAACCTAGCTCTTGACGTCCCCCGACCCCGCGGCAGACCAAATAAGCGATGGCTAGATGTCGTGAAGGCTGACATGAGTGTGAATGGGCTTACAGTAGAAGATGCCCAGGATCGCGCAAAGTGGAGGAAATGTAGCAGAAAAGCGGACCCTGGTAAAGGCCGGGATAACGCTAGGTAGAAGAAGAAGATATATTAAAAAAATAGTTGGCGAGTATTGGTTATATCAACTTTGTTGTGTAAATTGCAGTGAGAAATGTGTTTTACTTTCCTTGCAAACGAAGTGAACAGCATATTCGCTTCGCTCAGACCAAAAATTGGCCTCTGGTAAGAATGGCTCACTTTATACCCTTGTTGTATAAACAATCGACTATTTGTTTACTAGTTTACTACATAGTTCCAAGCAGGATTACATTTCGTCTATGTGGAGCCGCCGTAGATCGCCAAGGCCATTATGGTTTAGTCTGCTCCTCGGGCCAGGGTCGCCTGCCCCGTCACTCCGCTATCAATGACATCCTGCAACGGGCGCTCGTCAGTGCCAACGTCCCCGCATGTTTGGAACCCCAGATCGTGCGTGACGATGGTAAGCGCCCTGACGGGATGTCATTGATTCCCTGGAGGTTGGGGAGAGCTTTGGTTTGGGACGCCACCTGCGCCGATATGCTGGCGGCGTCCTATATCTCAGCTACCTGCAGACAGGCTGGGGCGGCGGCGGACGCCCGAGAGCGGGCGAAAATTAACAAATATAGCTGTCTCGGCGCCAACTACGAGTTTGTAGCTTTTGGCGTCGAGACACTTCGCAAGGGGGCACGTGGGCTCCACAAGGCCATTAGCAAACGCCTCAGGGAGTCCACGGGCGATACTCGCGCGGGCGGCTTTCTTGCGCAAAGGATTGCTGTCGCAATACAGCGAGGGAATGCCGCCTGCGTGCTAGGCACCTTGCCCAGGGGGCCAAATTTAAATTTATATTATGTAGTTAGTTTTATTTTTAATTAGTCTTAATAATTTTTCTGTTTTTGTATATTTTATGATTAAATAAAATTGTTGTTATAAAAAAAAGTATTGGAAATGTTAAAAAGTAATCAAAAAGTGTAAAAATATTTTTTTGTGGTGGAATTCGACATTAGATCTCATAATATTTTTTGTTTATTTTGATGTCTAGAATGCATAGTTAAAATCTTTCGGTTTCCTCGCGAGCATCCTGTATAGTCGAACATGGTGTTACGAAGGTTATTAAAAGTGAAGATTTTTTACATTTTCGTCTATCCAATAAGATAAAAATATTTAAATTACGATTTCCTACTAAATGCCAAAAGGAAATATTGTTTCCCTTATCTAATTTCCCTGGTATGTTGGCTTCAAAGCAATATAAATCACTTTTATTTATTTCACTTTAGGGTTCATGGGATCGTACTTTATTAAGATGTAGCGTAGCTTTACTTATTTACAAGAATCCCGTATTCATGAATATTATTAGATTGTTCGGTGACTTACTTATTTACTTAATATATTAGATTCGTAGGTTACTTTAATGGAAGCTTTTATTGAGGAACTTCAAAACGGATTACTTTATAGACTTTTTTGCCATTTTTATCTGAAATAGCGACAATATCATTCCTTTATTTAGGACATAATAATTATGTATAAACCAAATTCGAATTTGTACGAATTACACTGTATAAATTTGTAGGATAAAATATTCATATTCATATCATATTCATATCTTTTATTTCAGAATTAAATGCCTACACTATAGTATTTTATCACCACATCAGTTAATTGTCGTGAAATATTATAATTTCGTTTGTAAATAAATGATTGTTGATCTATATCTGCTAATAAGATACCTCCTCGTATAAAATTAAAACAACAGCTTATGGAATTATGTAAAATTATGCAAAATATACATACTTATTATTATAAAAAGATAAAAGAAAGGATACGAGTATAATGTTTTGCATTAAATTTGGTTAAAATACACAAAAACGTTTATATGCGTCTTGGTATAAAAATATTTGCGAGAAAACTCTACGTTTTGTTTGCTTTTTTTAAATAATTTACATAGGTACGAAGAAAGCAGTCTCTCTAAAAGCTCCCAAGCGATATGCTTTCAGTTTAAAATGGCAAGTGTCATAACAAAGAATGCTTGGTTAAATTCGGATCCTACAGCAGTATTTTACACAATCGTGTTATAATAGAAAGCTTTTCAGTTGAGTACCGTGTTTAGGCAGAGAAAGCTTGCTGAGTGAAGTAAGGTACTAGATTTAAAATCTTGATTTAAACACAATTATGTGTACAACACTACGAACAAACAAAACATGGAAGCCGCACGCCATATTAAATTCCCTTTCAAAAATGGTCCTGAATTTTAGTTAACAAGTGTCACCCCCTTTTCATTCCATCATGGTAATTAATTTCAATATCAACCTATAAAACCTAAAAATAGCCAAATTGAAGTAGTTTTTAAGTATTTGATATGTAAATTTTTAGTTCGCAGCGACTTGGTTTTTACTGCTATGCTGTGAAACTGATTGGAATTAAAAAAAAATGCTTTTTGTGCTATGACGAATAGAGCAACAATCTTAAAAATCGAGATTCTGTTTTCGTTCTTCAAAACTAAATCAATCGTAAAAAATGTTTAAAATATAACGTTTTGGTGAAATACTGTATCGTGTAGGTGTTGTATTTTCGTAAACTATAAGTGGTATGTTGTATCTTTTCAGTTAATTATCCTATTGAAATGATTTTTATCTTGTTTGTTTTATTTTTAAGAGGTCTATTTGACACAATTACTAACTGGGATCATAGTTGTACCTAGTTACGTTAGAAATGGCTGGTGCTTACATTAAATATTTTTGAAAAAATTTGGAGATACGTTAATAATTTAATGAAAATCACCAAAAGCGGATTTCGTAATTTAGTGTAACTCACAAATTGGAATCGAATTGCTTATGAGCCATACAATACAGATGGCGCTTACAGCATTGACATTTATAAAAATATGGTGAGTACATTAGGAAGGACCTATTTTGTACTTACAAATTCGTTTAAAATATTGTCTCTGATTTTTTGAAACCATTACATACGTTAATAAAAAACGTAGAAACTTAATGAAATGGCAAAGTTTTTATTAGCGTATTCGACATTTTTTTGTGTATATAAATATTTTATACATATATACACCGTTCGATAGAGCAGAAAATTTGCAGTCGAACGGTATCGGTAACTCAATTTCGTCATTTTTATATTAATTCATATTACAACCGACGATATACAGTCGAATGCCATTGTCGCCACTTTTCTCCATGTAGAATGAATACACTTAATGGTAATGTTTTATGCAATTTCAGAATGGTATGTACATTTACAAAGGTTCTATTACTTTAATTTCTATTTATTGAGGTCAAAGTTGAGGCATTTATCAACATAATTTATATAGGCCTATATCGCTTCAGATAGTTCACAACCGACGTCATGTCTCCAAAGTTTTAACTAGTTTTAAGCAATTTTGTTTACGCGACAGAATTCGAGTTTGACCCTTTGAGTTTCGATAAGCAAAAATTATAGAAAATATTAAAACAATAATAAAAACCATTTTACATGGATAAAAGTGAAGTTGATAGTTATTTATATTTCAATATTAGAATTTACAGTAATGTTTCGATATCGTAGCTAGTATAGCTACCTCAGGGTGCTTAGACAAGTTGCCAATCGCTAGCGCTTCATCGTTAATCGCAGCTAACTGTCTTTGTCGCACTAATATGAAAGAGTGACAGAGAGGGAAAACTACGATACGCTACTAAGCGCTAGCGATTGGCAATTTGGCTAAGCATCCAGATATTGAAACACACTATAACGAGTGAGACACACTGTAACGATTCTCCTGCGTGTGACGCTGAAAATGCATAGTGAGCCGGCCACTTTCAGAGTGCTTAGCATGAGCTGCTGCCGCGTTATTAACGCGGACCTACTTTCTATCCTACCCGCACGTACTCGCGTGGTACGGTTGTAGCTAAGCTACATGCTAGTGAGAGTTGGCGACGCGCTTAACCACCCAGTGCCCAGCTTCTTGTACGTCGTGCCTGTTATACTCACCTGCGTCTGTGATTGCCTACAAAGCGTCCGCCATCTTGGGCATCGCGCCAGTCATACTCACCTACGTATGTGGCTAGTGAGATGCGCATGCACATTCGGCTTAACGTGACGTGGCCGTATGCGGCACATCCAGCGCCCGCCATCTTGAATATCTGACAGTTCAAGCACCTGACAATCACCTGCGAATATGGCTGCACGTGCGTTGTAAAGATGCGTTCAAACCAAAAGAGCATTCGCTGGTCTATCCCCCGTTCTACGAAATCAACCATGTTTTGTGTAACGATCGAATTTCGTAGAGTGGGGGGTTAGAATAGCGAATGCTCTTTTGGTTTGAACGCACCTTAAGATGCGCGCGCACATTCAGCTGCAACCGCAGCGTGACGTGCCCGTGACGCCATCTTGAATATCTGACAATTCAAGCACCTGACAATCACCTGCGAATGTGGCTGCACGTGCGTTGTAAAAGTGCATTCAAACCAAAAGAGCATTCGCTGTTCTATCCCCCGTTCTACGAAACCAACCAATCACGTTTTGTGTAACGATCGAATTTCGTAGAGTGGGGGGTTAGAATAGCGAATGCTCTCATTCAGCTGCAACCGCAGCGTGACGTGCCCGTGACGCCCAGCGGCCGCCATCTTGGATATCAACGCGTACGTCCAGCACGTCGTGACGTGGTTTAATGCTTTGGCTGGGCGGCACGCCTAGCGCCCGCCATCTTGGATATCAGATAGTTCAAGCATCTGACACTAACCTGCGTGTGTGGCTGCACGTGCGTTGTAAGATGCGCGCGCACATTCAGCTGCAACCGCAGCGTGACGTGCCCGTGCGCGTTGGCCGCGCGGCACGCCCAGCGGCCGCCATCTTGGATATCCACGCGGCGCAGGCCCAGCGCGTCGTGCGAGCGCGTGTAACGCCCTCCTGCCTCGCCGTCGCGAAGCTCTCGGAGAACGCCGCCGGCGCTTTCTCTATACCAACTGTGGACAAGGAACAATAGGTAAGGATGCAGCCGATACTGAATTTTCTGTAGAAAGTACGTCACTCGATAAGTAACCTTCGACTATGAGACACCATACCGAAGCGAATCAGGCCTGTTTTTGGTGTATTCAATACAAAGCCGATGATAAATAGGACTATGGTCGCGTTGAATATTGTTTGTAATATGGTTACAGAATAATGCAGCTCAGACTTGTTTCTAAGTGCGGCATTCAAAAGTAATGTAGTGGGTATGAGAGTTGTTTTACATTGTTTGTCACAATACAATGTACACAATCCAGCCAAACTAAAGCGTTAGTTTGTCTTGAGCTTTAGTGTTATTTTTAAGTAACATGTTTCGGTCATAATATTCAAATAATTCCAAGGCTGGGCTGGGTCCCTAATAATGTAGGCTACGATTGTATTCTCATGGTTTTGTATGAACAATGAACATTACAAATGATCGATGGTATACTTATACTTAGAGTAGGTCTTAAAATACGAGTAGAGTTGCCTTTAATAATCACAAAATTAAAAATGTAAAATAACCAACTTCAACCGATTTCTCTAAGATCCTATCATCTGTGGTTTCCATCATTGGTTTCCTATCATCAAACCATACTTTCTGAATGCAAATTTTTGGAAATGAATGAAAATCATCAAAAGCTCCAAACATGTACCTATAACATTTGAAGAGATCCCTCGATTTCTCCAAGATGCCATCATCAAACCCTAACTTGGTGCCAACGGGATCATCTCGGGGTTGTACTCGTAAACGTTGTTCCCAATTCTACAGATTTCTTTTACAGAATTCCATGTCTACACATTGCCAAGTGTACAGATTCCCAATTTTACAGAATTCTATGTCTACATATTCCCAATTCTACAGAATTCCATGTCTACACATTTCTAAGTGAACAGATTCCCAATTTTACAGATTTCCATGTCTACATAATTCCAATTGTACAAGTTTCTATATCTACATATTCCCAATTCTACAGATTTTCATGTCAACACATTCTTTACTATACAGATTTCCATGTCTACATATTTCCAATTCTAATGATTTTCATGTCAACACATTCTTTACTGTACAGATTTCCATGTCTACATATTCCCAATTCTACAGATTTTCAAGTCCACAGATTGCTAATCACATTTTAACAAACTTTCTGTTTTGAATTATTAAACGGTTTTTGGGACTGGGCCGGGCATGTTTGCCGTATGCACCCAGCAAAGTGGGCCAAAATGGTTTCAGACTGGGACCCACGGGAAACCTTCGATGGTGCTGGCCGGGGCATTGGCAGACCGAGAAGGAGATGGCGGGGCGACCTGGACGCGTTTTATCCGAATTGGCGGGAGAAATGTGACGACCGGGCCGAATGGAGGAAAAGAGCGGAGGCCTTTGCCCAGCAGTGGGACACTAAACCAGGCTGATAAAAAAAAAACGGTTTTTATTAACTTCACCGCGTATCAACCTGTCGTCGATGCTTCAAATCTTGTGATCGATTTTTCGACCACTTCTACTGCACCGAAATCAATAAAATTTGGAACTCATATCAAGTCCCCATGACAATGCAATATTATAATATTTGTATTCTTGTATCCTCAAAGCCTGATGCTGCAGTACTGCCTACAATAACCGCAAGGTTTATCTTTTATCGATATCTTGATTTTAAAGAAGTTCTTTTGATATTAAGTACATCAGCATCATCCTTCGGGTTCGAGTAGGGCGAGCCGTCGGGCCTGCGGCCCTCCGTCTAAAAGACTGACAGAGTGAGTAGTTCGCGTAGGGCGAGCCGTTGGGCCTGCGGCCCTCCTGCCTATAGACTGACAGCGTGAGTGGATCGCGTAGGGTGAGCCGTCGGGCCTGCGGCCCTCCAGCTGATAGAGTGACAGCGTGAGTGGGTCGCGTAGGGTGAGTCGTCGGGCCTGCGGCCCTCCGGCTGATAGACTCACAGCGTGAGTGGTTCGCGTAGGGCGGGCCGGTTTATAGACTGCATGGATTGACCCTTTTGGCCCTCGGTTCGCGTCGGACTTTCCGTCAGATATGCGGTCCTCCGGTTGGTTGACTGACAGTATGAGTTTATATTTTATGGTCTCCAAATTCGACTTGTTTAATGTGTAGAATATAAAAATGTATTGCATATTACAAACAACATTTTTGATCTAGAATAAGTAGGTGTAATCGGAAATGAACTTAACAATTGCACTAAAAACTTGAAAATAAAATAAGTAAAAAATGTTTTAAGTTAAACGGTTTTTATTGCACCAAAAACTAGAAAATAAAAATTTGTTGTAATTAACCGTTCATGCTACTTTCTGTAGATTACTCACGTGAAACTATTATCAATGTAATCGTCTCAAGTCGGATGCTGAAAGCCACGTTTAGCCTCTATGTCAGTGGATTAAGCATTACCTAATCGGAAACGTTTACCAAACTAAAATAAAAACGTGGGGCGTTATCATAAAGGAACATAGAAGTTCAAAATATGTAAATGTAGCTTTAATTTTGCAATTAATCATCCATCTGTTCCAACACTTTGTAATGGCAACATATCCCATAGATAATACACACGGTTATTATTTATAGGGATATGTCTTCCTACTTATAATAATAGCTAGCACCAAAATTACACCCATACTTTCTAAACCATTAATAGATAAAAGGTTGCAAGTTAGTGACTTGTTTCGGATAAATAACGTAATAAAATAATATTGTATTTCTTTATCTTATAAAAGACAATGGGTATTTTTAAGAAACAAGCCCATTAAAACCCTAACTGCATACTTTTTAGACGGCATGTACTGTTGCGCTATTGAATTTTGCCGACCTTTCCGAACATCTGGCAGTGGACCCGGGCAGGCACGATAACCGCCACCCGCCGCACCGACGCTTGCGCCACGGGAATTACCTTGCGAAGGGCTGTTTCGAGAGCCCAAATCTTATGTTAATACTAATAAAGTCGGAAATAGATATAAGTAGTGATTAGATAACTTTGTAAAGAATTTTCCTAAGAGAGATGTTGGAGGATGGAAGACACTTCGAGTATAGCCTGGGAGAAGGCAGGACACCTATCCTGCAGTCTTGCAACAGTCTCAGTGTTGTTTGTTTAAGTTTTATAAATTATGTATACTTTAGAGTCAGTGATTGCCGATCCTGTATTCACAGCTAAGTATTTTGTCACATACAGTATTATGTACATTCTAAATGTCTAAGTTATTTTCTGTAATTTTGCTCCAGTTAGCAAAATAACGTATTTTGTAAATAATTGGTTACATTAATCTTGACCACTTTTATGATAATAACTGAATACACACGACAAACCTTTTATGATTATTCTGGCTGTCCTTGTGTGTATTTTAGTGTATAAATTATAATATTCTTTCGGGTTCGACTCCCGACATCTAAATATCTAATGTCAAGAATAAGTGAATTTGTTGTTCTATAGCCACTGTGTAATTACTGGTGATTATCAGGCTATGACTGAGAATTTGAGAATATTTTAACGAGTTCGATCCTCGCTCAATTGATTTAAGTCTGAGATCTTTATAATTGTATTGTTTTACAAACACGGGGTTCGAATCCCCATATACTGATATTTGTGGGAGCCGACTCGGCTAAGATATTGCGGACACTCAATATTGATACCTATTTAACACATAAGACACTTATGTGTGTGTGTGTGTGCGTAAGTGAGCTCTTATTATATTTGATCTTTCTCTGTGCTATAATGTTTTGTCTTGGAATGTTCATTCAAGAGGTTGTATTTGTAATCAATGTTATAATATAATGTAATAATAGTAATAATTTTACTAAGCATAAATAATACTTGCTTTCGCCAGGTTTTATCTGGGTTTCCCTGGCCCTAGCAATACATATCGAATCATGTTCCCAGAAAAGGAAGGTGTTTAGGTAATTTGCATTGTATAAATTTAAGACATAGTTTTATTTCCTATGGTTCTTTCTCAAGAAACAACTATCCAAATTTTGTTTAGTATTTCAATCTTAAAAGATTGAGTAGGAACACACTTTCCTTGCAAATTTGCGATAATATATTGAAATTTTACAAATCGCCATGTGACTTATCAATCAATTCCCCTAATTACCTCAGACCTCACTTATTAAAAAATCTATTATATTCACTACTTCATTCCCTTAAGAAATAAAGTCGAGCCCGAATTCATTACACGCCAGATACCTTTACAACTTCTACAGAGGTAAATAATTTTTATCAATGCCAGAACAAAAGTTATTACACTATTGCTGTCTTGATTTCTATATTTATTAGCTTATTACAATAGAATTTATATGGTGTACCTAACTATTTGACCACTTTGGATGCGAACTATCCTCAAAGAGCACAACAAAGGTTTTTTTTTATCTACTCCCGCTGTTTCCCACCATTTTTTTAAAGCAACGCCATGGCAATTCAGACAAAAGCCAAATTTAAAACAACATAAGAAAAAATATATAAAAGTAATTTCCCCTTTGTGTCCGTTATGGTCAGACAACTACTGAACCCTACACTGAGCATGGCCCGACATGCTCTTGGCCGGTTTTTTTAGTTTAGGCAAATGTTTTTATTAGGTAAAGTCAATAAGAAAATTGGTCTGCCGCTTATCGACTCTATTTGGTCAAGTAATCCAGACGAAAAGTGGTAGACCACTTTCTTGGCTGTCCCAGGGCTAGAAACCGGTTTTTAATATTTCTGGAATATCTCCTTGAAGACTCCTAATTATTTTGTTATTTCTTATATTAAATCAGGTATTTTTAGGCTTAATAAATTTTACACTTTTATGACATTCACAATAAAGTGCAAATGTTTACATATTTTGCTGCTCATATATATTCATGGATAATCTATTGAGAAGAGTGGGGAATCTATAGTATTAGAAATCTGTAGTATAGCATATTAGGAATCAGTGTTATTCGGAATCTGTTGGGTTGAGAATTTGTAGTATTGGGAATTTTTAGTATTGGGAATTTGTATTATTGGGAATTTGTAGTATTGGGAATCTGTAGTATCGGGAATTTGTAGTATTGGGAGTCTGTAGATTTGGAATTTTGTAGTATTGGTAATCTGTAGTATTGGGAATTTGTAGTATTGAGAACTTGTAGTATTGGGAATTTGTAGTATCGGAATTCTGTAGATTTGGAATTCTGTAGAATTGGGAATCTGTTGACATGTTCATAATTCGTTTGATGAATCACAAAAAATTTGTTCACGATTCTCGGAGATATCGGGTAACATACATGTATACCAAAAAAAAAAAAAACAGTCGAATAAGCATGATGACTGGCAAGTCAAATTGGCATCTTTTTTCGAACTGTCAAAACGATCACCACTATGGAATTTTATATAAAATACACAAAAGTGACGTCACGTTTGAGTACTGCCAAATTTAATGACCTACTCTTTGAAGTTCTTTTCAATTTATAAAATAGAAGTTCTTCTGTACAAAAATTACTGCAATCTACATCTTAGTAATAATTACTTCGTGTATTATGTCGTGCGTAATGTTAAATAATTTATTTTAATTACAATTACCATCCCTATTGAGAATCACCTCCTTTTTGGAAGACGATTGAAAAATATCCAATAACTACAAATCTCATACATAACAAATAAGTAACTATGTGAGCGATCGTCTCATCTCATTGTTTATAAAAGGGCACCCAGGTGAATATCTGAGCGTTTCAACCGCCTAATTTTGGTGGCATCATTTTTGCCAAAGTTTCTGTTCGTTACAATGTGCCAGTTATACAAATAACGAAGTATAACATTGAGACGTTTAGATTAGAAACTTCTGCAAAAATTATGCCACCGAAATTAGACGGTTGAAACGCTCAGATATTCATCCACTGTACACAGAATCTTCAGCTCGATTTCCGTAGATTCTCGGTTTACGATAAAGAATAGGTATAAATGAACAAAACACACGACGCCACATCCTCTCATTAGGCTCGAGCGCCTTCTTCCTCCTCGAACGGCGGAAGCCGCGAAAGGTACCTAAAGTACCTACCGTCGCTTTTCCTTACACGTGTGCTTGTAATTAAATAAATGTAGCTACTACATTTATTATGTCGTATTTATCAGGTTGACGACGTCGTTGAGGGTCCTATTTTATAAGACTGTTTTGCTAGTTTTGTTCCTAATAATAGGTCATAAATACTAAAAGATTAGGCGTCTATCGAGGATCGAGGATTAGTTAGGATCTTACAAGTTATTAGCTATTTAAACGTTGACTCTTTGATAATTGGTTAGTCAATTTTTGATCACGTACATCCATTTTAGATAGCTTGGAGCCTGAGATATTGAAAACAGGAGCGACGATTTTCGATGAACCTGATCCATGGTCATTATTTGTAAGTTTATGCCTAGAAGTACTTATCTACCACGGGGTCTCCTCCGTGGGCTAGGTAGCGTTGTTTTTCTATAAAGTTCTGAAATCTATTACTACACTAGTTTTTCACCCTCAGACTAGCTCAATAAAATAAAAAAATCAGGAATGTTTAATATTTGACCGACCTGAACTAATACTAAAAACATGTTGGTTTCCGAAAGCAAAGATGCCAGCTACTAAAGCATAATATAATATATTAATATAATTTTATACCCATCTTAACGAACGAGAGGCTTAAAGGAGCATGTGAACTCGGTAATTTTTTGTGTTATATGACATCCAATAGGTATCTAAAATCAAAAAAATAAATAAGAAACTTGTCCATTTAACTTGTGGGGCATTCAATTGTTTGTTGTTTAAAGAGTCACAAAGACGTATTACTATTTTTTCACCCTGTATAGTCCACCGACACCTCGCTCGACGTCACGCGCCGGCATTAGCGGAACAAACACGCCGCTGGGATTAGGGCGGAAAATTGCGTGACATTTCACTTCGCCCTGCAAATACTGACGCGAGCGCGACTTTTCCAAATTGCGCGGTCATGGTAAAAAAAACCAGCGAAGGGATCCGTACCATTATCATTTTTATCAATTTTGTGACGCACATTGCCCCTTCCATGTTAGGTTCTGGCCGGTTTAGATCCTTTATTCCAAATTTAAGTCAACTCTTACGACACCCGCGGGAAGACTTGGGGCGGTGACAAATATATATCTTTACTGCCGTCACCACACGGCCAATCAATGTATCATAAAAAACACTTATTTAAATATTTTTTTTTCTACTCCCGTACTTTTATTTGTCATGTATAAGTCGTGAACACACCTTTAAGCCCCTAGCTTAAAGATGTCAAAAGTCTATATTGTCTATTCCCTATAAACGCATTCGGACATATACGTAATGAAATACATGGTTGCCAACCTGATTTTAAATGTCATTTCTGATGAATAGTAAAAGAACCATAGAGGAGCCTTCTTTTTAATTTCGACGTCTCCCGCTCGACCTCGATGATCAATAAAATTGTGTTTGACTAAGAATATTACTCAAATTTACTTTTATTTTAATAAGTGTGTTGTCGTAGAAAAAGTATTGTATGGTTTGTATGCAGCATTGTATAACTGAGTCAAAAAATGCTCGCGGCGTCTTTAATAAAAATTTTCGGCTTCGCCTCAAATTGTACCCATGTCACTCACCTCTTTTGACCTCTCTTAAGAGAGGTCAAAAGAGCCTTGTTTGGGTCACCCTTGTTTAAACAAGGGTTGCATAAAATACCATTTTAGTATCTGTTGTTATAGCAGCAATAAGAATATAGCATTTGTAAAAATTTCAACTCTAGTAATCGGGTTCCGGTTTACCCTCTGGGTACGGAACCCTAAAAAGAGGTCCTATTTGGAAAGGGGCTGCCTAATTAAGGCCTCTTTGTATTACACGGCGCGTTTGGCACCAAGCAACATGTACATAAACACGCAAGGTTGTTAATCTGCCGCATTCAATTAGTCCAGTCACTAGTATTGTCAAGAGCAAAATACAGGTGTTTAAAAAAATTCGATAATATATCTCATTTTATGAGCGTTTATTTCGATATTTAATTTTGCCCTTGACTATACCTGAGGGACAAGTTCGTTTGTAAATTAAAAAAATCGCTTTTCCAGCAGCTAGGCAGCAGAGCTGTATTAATTTATTTAAATAGTGCGCTCTTGAAAGCCGCACATTGCAATTTCATCAAAATCGTTCATAATTATAAAATAAATATAAAATCGCTATAATTTTTCCTCATTTTCACACACACACACACACATCCCTACTGGACAAAGGCCTCCCCTTTTACTTAGTTGAGCAATGGGGTAGCGTTGATATGTTTTAGCCGAGTAAGAAAAAAAAACGTTAGTGCTCGACTCTCGTACGAGTATTTAATGCCATATCAACAATATCATGCACGCAATCACATGAGCATAGTTTCTTTTTGTCAGATCTTATTGTAGTATTTTTGATAACCAATTCCACTTAGGTCTCAATGATGTTAAAAGCGTTGAACACAAACATAAAAGCTGGCAGAGTAGGTTAATCGCTGCCCCATTATTAGAAGGTTCTATGTCGTACTTTTAACAACTTGAAATTTGAACAATTGTCACAGTGGTACTTAGTCCAGATTTAATTAGACTCAAAAAGGAACATACAACCGTGTACCTAATATTGAGGTAACGAAATAGTAGGATTACGAGTACTATCTAGTAAATTGCTAAAATGTATCTACAAAGACAAAGTGATTACTAAAAGTCCAAACACAGACAAAATTTTCGATAAAAATGTTTATGGTCGCCATTGAAGTTTAGTCAGTATGTATTTGAAAAGCATTTTAGCCAGGTGATTGGGTCCAAAGGAATTATTTTGCGAGTTAAATTCCTTTGAAACTGTATTTCTCTTACCTACGTTTGAAGCGATGGGTCTAATTCAAAGTAATTATGGAGCATAATTCTCCCTTTGATGTCAGACGCAGCCCGAGCAAACGAGCAGAAGAAAAAGTACAAGGTCTGGTTACGTTTAAGAGTTCCGTCATTTAATTATTTGCAGATCTGTCGATTCTGCCCGGATGGTAGGTAACACACCAGGACTTTAGGTCAGCAGTATAAAATACTTTCACCCTTGGAACATCTATTTCATTGTGCCTGCTACCATGTTTTCCTGCAATACGGCCACATCTTTCATAAAATTCGATTTTGAAATGTGGCCGTACAGTAGACACACGACGACGACTTGTTCAATTGGACTGTATTAAATTTTCCAATTAATCACCCATACAATAGTACCTACATTACGCGATACTAGTGCGAAAAAAATGAAGTTCGAAAGGAGTGGAGATAAATCAAAGCACGACCGAAGGCAGTTCTTTAAATCGACACGAGTTACGAATGTCGGTTCCGCACGTGTATCGTACGACGTTTTTCATTACATGTGGCCCTCCGAAGATTTCGACCTGACGTAAAATGATCAACGTTGTTAGTAATCTACAATAAAAACGTTTTTGAATAAATGTATAAGCAGATGCGAAGGCCCAGCGTAGAACATGAACGGCATCGCTATAAGATGAGAGCAAGCCAAATACTTACGAGTTAGGTAAATACACTATGAAATACATGATTTAAAAGAAGCTGGTGAAAAAGATGGTAAGTAATTAAGTATGCCAAATAAATGGTATAAGGACAAGTGTCTATGATGATGTAAAGTAGTGATTCGGTAAAATTTTCGCCAGGAATTATTTGAGTAGGTAAGTAGGTATTGATATTAATACAGTTTGCAACGGCGAAAAAAAGGTTTTATT